>JANTFA010167193.1:0-19653 GCA_026413405.1 Phytosciara flavipes
CGATTCCACACCCTCTAATTTTGTAAACAATTTTTGTTACTTTGCTAGATAGCTGCCTTCTTCATTTCAATTGTCGAGTTTCATTTCCAACTGATTTTTTCAGCTGTTAAAAAATATATGAGCGTAGGTCTAAGATCTACAAGGAATCCTTAAGTGAATCTTGAACCAATAGCACAAGTTCGATCAGGCTAAAAATCACGAGTTTGTCTAGAATTCAACAATACACAAACTTTTTAAACGATTTTGCGGGCCACCATCCGAATTAGAGATGAGCGAGCATCACTTTTTCGGTGCACAAACCGTAAAATGCCCGGCCCAAAAACGTTCCTGATGAAACGTCTTGCTGCTTCTCAAAATATTCCCTATGAAGATCTAAACACTTCTGCACACGTCATGGATTTTGAACGCAGCAACAAATTCATCGGACGTTGTTTAACACGAAATTTGTTCGTTATGTGTGGAAATGAGAAGACGTCATTGGGTTCTAAATCATGACTGTACGGCGGATGATCCAATAATTAATATGAGCATAAGTATATTCCAATGATGAAGCTCCATCGCCAAATATATCGATTAAGTTCATCGACATACACTGCTGTTGGGATAAATTGCGCGTAGATAAAGTAGATACATCTGCGGCTGTATTCTCCATTTGGCTCTGAATACCTTCACTCAACGTGAACTCACTTTAGTGGCAATTTGCTCGGAACAGGATCAAATCAGGTCATGCAAAATTGTCTCGGACGAATTGCAGAAATCGAAGTTAACATTCTTGGTCTTTCTATTGCACATAGTCCTAGCCTCTACAGATAAGTATTTTAAGATGGAATCTCAAAACAGGTCGACCTGAAGTTGACCTGTTTGGTGATTCCATATCTTTAATAATTGGTTCACTGTGTCGACTACAATGTGCAATAGAGATCCACGAATGTTAACTTCGATTCATACCATATCCGATTCATTACTGAGCTTTTGACGAAGCGTTTGAGACAATTTCGCGTGACCTGATTGGAACCTGTTCCGAGCCTGAGGCAATAGAACAGATTTGAAATAAGGAGCCTACTCGACGCAGTAGTCAGCATTTTTCATATAAATTCAGTTTTTATGTTGGTCACAAAATAAGGGGCTTTTGGTCCGTTAAATTTTCTGCTGTGGTGCCAGTTTGAAGAGCAATTTAGATTTTCTTCTACGATTATGTCAACTGAGGCAGCTGATGGATACACTAGGGCTGTCCTCGTTTAAATTTTCATCAAGAGCTTCATGATAAAGATTATTTTATAAGATTTGCAACTTATCTTAGTCTATTGTTTACAATTGTCGGTCATTCTTGGTCATAATATCAAAGGGTGTGTGATTCCCGAGGGAGGCAGGTGTGGACAGTCTACACACTTTTTGAAAGTACATTAAAAGGAAAACGATTGAGCTTTTGTGTCGTAAAAGATAATTTTTTCTTTATTTATTCAGACTCATTTACTGGACTAAAAAAACTTACATTTTAGCTGTACAAATTAATAACGAAAATGAAGTACGGCGCGGTGCCACACATCTATAGATTTTTCAAAAAATATTTTCCCTAAAAATACTCTTTCAAGTAAAATAACAATCGAAATTAAGTCACACAAAATTCTGGTTCTAAAATATTGTTCGTATCGTAGGCTTGACGTTCAATTTGTAGCGTTGAATTTTTTATATCAAACTTCTTGCGAGCCAATTTCGTTGCTGTGTAAAGTACATACTCCGAGCTGGCATGAGCATCTAATAGAAAAAAAAAATTCATTGCGTAAGTTGGGAACGAGTTAGACCCAACAAATCAAGTTACCTATAAGTATATGAGCCGACATGAGGTGATGATTTGTGGTAATACTCCAAACGTTAAGGAAATGTATCGAACTGAATGAATGAGAAAAGAAAATTGGTTTGATCATAACAAGAAGCAAAAAATCGAAGCAATTTATCAAGCATACCACACTCCGTCGATCCTGGACAATTGTTCGTTCAAATCCGATAATTTAATACTTTTCGGCACGGCATTCAAAAGAACTGCCAACGACTCTTTCATGATTCGAACGGTCGTAAAAATTACAATTATTGAAAACACAAATGTACAAATGGGATCGGCTATTTTCGCACCGGGCTGTTGTAAAAGAATCAAAGAATGATGATCATGTTTGTCAATCCCAATTGCATACAACTTACATGAATCTTTATTACTACAGCCGCCACAAACACTCCAATACTTTGTATAAAATCACCTAAGACATGTATCACAGCCGCTTGAATATTAATATTTTTCTTTGAAAATTCACTGATTTGTTCGTCACTACTTTCACATTCGGGTTTTCCATCGTCTTGACTATGTCGATGTTTGTGCTGATTGAAATTGCGATCGGCCATTCCATCGAAACTGTTCCGATGATTCATAGTTTCGGCTAATTTTATCTGCAACATTGCTGCTGGCGTTCCAGATGGAATACTTGGCTTTCGTGCATCGTGTGGGGTATTTTTTGTACTAAATGAATTGGTTCTACTATGGCTGGGCGATCTATATGAGCAGAAGCTATCACTTCGACTTCGACTCAGTAGAGCGTTGGGTCCGTTTACGTTTTGAGCTGAGTTATTGTTGCGAATAAGCTCATCGTCATTGGATTGATATGCGTCATCATTCAATGTGGAGTATTTGTGCCTTCGTATCGGTTTTGGGCTGTGCGAATGTGAGTGGGAATGTGAATGGGACAGTGAATGCGAATGACCGTGACAAGAACCGTGCAGAACGAACGCCATTCTGCAATAATTTCCGTCATTAGTTAATTAGTTCTCGGCTCTACTAGTGGGTTACACAATTACACAATATTCATAGCAATGCCAATAGCAGACACGAGCATCATTGTGTCAGCATTAATATCAAAGTTATTGCTTACGAGCCTATCGATTGCCAAATAAAATAAAATTGCCGTTAGCGACCATATGCCTAGAATTGATACTACAGCACCAGCAACTTCTACAAATTCACATAGAAAAATTAGTTCGACTAATCTACACCTTTACAGTTTCACATCATACCCAATCTTTTATATCCAAATGACATTCTATCATCTGCGGGCTTTTTCGCCCACCAAATGGCAATTATAGCAACAATGAAGCTAATACAATCGGTTAGTAAGTGTGCTGCATCTGCCATTATGGCAAGACTACCCGCAAAATAACCACCAATTAGTTCTGCGATCTGAAAGTTTTTTTATTTCAATTTTATTAAGCTGTCACAGGCGATCATCACATCAACAGTATTTAATCTGGTCTATTACTTCCTCTGATCTAGGCATTTTCTCATTCAATATGAATGTCGAATCTTTTACTTCAATTCTTTGAGCATGTATTTTGCTATAATAAGAGACCGATTTAGACGGGAAATTTCATTTATTTTTTGACGCTCTTATCGATAACAGATGTTAATAGACAAGTTGACTACTTTGATATGAACTCAGTTAAGCGAAAAGTCACATGTAAAGTAAATACGAGTAAATATGTACACAAACCAAGCTCAGATCATGTTTAGAGCAGTTGAAAAAAGTCATGCAAAGCTGGTCTGAAGATGAACTTATCAAAGATCAAAGTGATGACAAACATTAGCGTAGAGACAGCAGAGACCGTTATTAAAACTGATGACACTGTCATCGAACGAGTCGTCAGTTGTGTGTACACCACGGCCATAAACTAAAATTTGGTCTAGACAACCAAACTGCAGAAGTCAAGCGTAGAATTGGTCTTAGATGGGCAGCGTTTGGGAAACTCAGACTTATTTTTTAAAGCAATATCAGTCTCAAACGTAAAGTGTTTGTCACATGAGTCCTTCCAGTGTTAGCGTATGGTGCGAAAACGTTAACTCCAACAAAAGCATCTGAAAATAAATTCAGAGCGGCACGAAGAACCATGGAACGAAGTATGCTTGAAATTACGCTCAGAGACAGGAAAACAAATCAATCGACAGAAAACCGAAATCATTGATGTCATGGGAAGAATAGCATCTATAAAGTGGAGTAGGACAGATGAATGTTACACCAAAACAATCATGGAGACCACTTTACACAAAATCTAGAGGCAGACCACCAGAAAGGTGGACAAACGGAATCAGAAAATTCCTAAAAGAAAAGAACTTAAAAGGGAACTGGCAACAAGAGTAGTAATGGATCGTTAATGGCGTAGCACCAAGGCTGAGAAAGAAGAAGAAGATGCATAGCCTTCCGTAACAGGTTGGTTAACATTGAGACTTGAAAGGTAATCAATAAGCTCCATCTTGATACGAGAATCAGTAACTATCGCAGATTCACCATTGTTGTAATAGACACGCTGTTTAACCGTTCGCTTGTAGAGACTACGGCTATTCACTAAAATAACAATAAAAGAAACTTTGAAGCTTACCATAAAGACGAAGCACAAAGACGTAGCCATAATGAGCTGCCTTTTAGCCTTTTTACTTTGTATATCTGCCGAAGCATTAGTCTCATCATTGTTGTTGTATTTACATTGTGGCTGTGACGTTTCAATTATGTACTGAAATTGAAAAAGAGAAATAAAACTTAAGGGGGACCCGTACGAGTAGTTCGCGGTAGTATAGCTAGGTGTCTATAGAAGGCATACATATTCGAACTGCTGTACAACACTTCATCTTTAAACCATTCCATTCAAACTCACTCCCTTCTTACAGTGATTTCGAAATTCACGTACGAAGTCTAATTTGAAAATAAAACTATTTTTTTGTATCTAATGCCCATTTATTGTCGAAACAAGTTTTTGAGAAATATTCCAAAAATAGAATTAGTTTACTGTCTTCCGCGAACCAACCAGTACAAGTTCGAAAATAATTCTTCTATGAAAAAAGTCATCAAAACTAGGTCAAATTTACTCTAGATTTACTCTACCTTCACTGTACGGCCAAGTAGTTCGACTTGGGCTCACTCTATGAGCTCTAATTTTCGAGCCCGCGATCTGATTTTCACTGGATTGGTGTAGTCAATACCTTTCATTTGTACCTATCAACTTTGTAAGAGCAATACCGCCGGTAATATATGTGAGAAACTACAACTCAACCTCGAAAATACACTAATTCGACGATATCTCTGGATCGACTCCCATAAAGCTTGAAGGCGGAAAAAGAGTTTCATCGAGTTTGATTTTGTTTTACTCAAGCTATTCTCTTCACGGACAGAGATACAGATGAACGGACAGACATTGCTGACTTGGCATCTAGGGGTGACCACAGAAGATGTGCCCTCACTCTGGGATTCAAATTCAACTTAATACAAACGTTAACGTAAGAGTGAAAGCATACGACACTCGTACCTTGTACGGGTCTAAAACAATTGAATAGTTTTAACAAAATGCTTATCAACGACAGAGTGACACTATTTCTTGTTGTCACCTGCATAATATTTAAATGAAATTTCTTTAAACATTTGCAAATTGTTCGATTTTCACGAGGGGGAAACTACATTCTAAATCAGTGTGACCCTACTTTGGTTTATGCCAAAGTCAAATGACTTATGAGACTTACAATGACATTCATAAGTCATTAATAAGTCGCGTTTTGCTATGATTTAACGCAAAAAAAATTAGGGACACAAGCAAAAATGCCTCAAATCAATCATCCAAAGGAGCTACACCATGGTACTCTTCATGCAAAGACACCAAAAACAATAAAAAATGAAAATTTGCCTCATTTTTTGCTCCATCGCATGAAAACGTACTTTTCATGTTCAATACTTGAATAATTTCAGATAACTATTCGTGGCTTGCTGATGACTTCCATGACTTAAGACTTTTCAAAGTCATCGGGACTTCTTTTGACTTTTTAGGTAGACTTATGGGAGTAATTTCCCCCTCGGATTTTCATTGTAGTTGAACATCTCTTTGAAGCCTTACATTCATCTAAGATAAAAATTTTTGAGTAAATATTTAGAAAAGACGAAATTCGTCGTTTATGATCACTGCTTAAGCGCGCTAATGGCCAAATACAGCTCGACGATCTTTACGACCGAGATAACATTTTACGAATTGCATCAATAAACATTTGACGGTGGTATTGTAGTCATTTCATTTGATTTAAGATCTACGCCGTAATTACACGCGATAATCTTTAAATCAACACTTTAGCAATTGTGCTCTGATTACAATATTTAACTAGAATTCACTTTGAAAATCCATTACAATATTGATTGAGCATGTTGTGTGCGGTTGGTTATCGTATCGGTATCGGCTTGTTTAAACGTGACCTGATAATTTGCGAAAAATATAATTTTTTAAATGCTTTTCAGTTAATGTCGATTTTCGTATTGACCGATTTTATTTTTTGAAAACGATCGAGCATGTTACCAGAAAGAGTGTTTTTATCTGGGTTAACACCGATGAGAGGTGTCATATTAATCTCAAGTTTTTGAGCGATTGTGAAGTAATTGTCTTACGTTTGAATTATTTTCACTCTCTTGAAGATAAAAGTCTGTGTAAAACCCAAATGAAAGTTGGCTGTTATCTCTAGCGCACTCTCATTGAGTGTGAAGTACGTTCTACTATCGTGTTCACTCACTCAATCAATTACAAGTATAAATCTTGTTACTCACATCTTTAATAAGAGGAATGTCTTGGTCTTCATTTCCAGAATACTGAATGTAGCCGCTACCATCGTCATTGCCCACACTATCATCAATGTAATCAGCCATCGAAATCAAAAAAATTATTTTTTTATTCGTTTGTGTAATTCGGCCGAGATAACAACCGAATCATTAATTGAATTAAATTTCAACACTCCTTATCATCACTTCTGATTTCGTTTTAATTGATTTTGTCCATTTAGGAAACACATAATTGCAATGTTGTCGATTGAACAGCTCATATCAAATGGTCGATTTTATTCAACATAAAATACGAATATTAAAATTTGCTTTTGTTGTGTTATTCAAAGTAAATATCCGACAGTTGACTCATTATCACAAAGGGAACAATTGGAACGATCGAACAATCACCTGCCATTTGGTGATATAATAACTTTCAATAGCAGAGCTTGAATGAAACAAAACTGGTGAATGAAAATGCTTATCTATTAATAAACAGTTCATACATCACCCTATTGTCAACAGTGTCAACAGTACAAATACATCCACTGAACAGTGTCTGTCATTTTTGTTTGTCTAGATGGAATGGCTGCGTTCTTAAAACCATTTAGAAATGGCGGAAAGTTTTAAAAAATTGACTCTTTGTCTTTGAAAATAAGTTGTTTATGACTATGGCTAGTTGACTTTGATCATCACTCGTTTTGACAAGGTAGTTGCGGTTTGTGTATAGTTTGCGGATGTAAATATATTTTACAAGTTTTTGACTTTTCAATAATTAATTCGGACAACACAGAGAATTGTATACCCATAGAATCGGTGCTTCCACAAATAATTACAAAAACATATTCTTGAAAATAATGGAAAGAAAGAAAATGCAAAACGTGTCGTCATTTCAAATGTTTTGAATGTTTTTATTTGTTTCGTTTGACCACTAGGTAACTCCTATTGTCATGTATCTGCACCAGGATATAGATTATTTTTGTTCATGTTCATGTTCATTCATTACTGCTATAATAACGCTTGAATTTCACTATGAAATTTATGGATTCATACGACTTTAGGCTAGGAGTTTTAGGGGATTTTTCGGTTCTCATTTTGAGAGATTTTCGCGGTGTGACTCATTCGAATATTGTTAGCTGGGTGATGTCGTCTGCACTTGATGTCATACAAATCTCAATAAAGGGACAATATCCACATTATAAAGAAGCTTGAATGTTTAAAAAACATAAGAACCTCTAGAAACTGTTTATGTTGAATGAAGCGAGCCAAGAATTAACTCGATTGAACACGTTAAAATTGGGCATATTCGAGGCCGAGGGGACCGAGTGAGCAAAACTTATTGAAAAATTGCTTCAATCTTATTCGCATGTGCTTTGATATTTCGAAAATGTTAACGGACACTCTTTTCCGGCGTCAGACCCTGACTTTTAGTCAAGGGAATAGGGAACTATTAAGAAATTGGAACGTAAGAATAAGGCTTAAATTACATTGAAATTATTTCCATACATTTTATTTCGTTCGGTCGTTGAATGAAAACACATTCAAAATTTATGCGCAATACAGTACATAACAATCCATTACGAAATTCAATCAGTCAAGTGACCTGACCCGTACACATGAAATACAATTTACGAGTTACAGTAAAGTTACAGTAAGTTATCGCATCAAGAAAGTCCGTTACGTACCACACTTTTACTTGAGTGCTGAAAATTGTAACTAGATTAGCATAACAAACAAAAAACTAAAGATTTTAGAGGCATAACGTAGTGACAATATTTTGGTCAAGGCAAGTGAATTCATCGATCAAAAATTAAAACACGTTCGAATGCAACAATTTGTTTTTCACCAACTTCAAAAATGTATGGGAAAAAGTCATTTTCTCAATTATTTCTAAAATTTCCCGTCGAAAGCTCACCGTGAATCTATTAAATTCAAGAGAAGTAAGACCCATTTTTATCACAGACATCTGTTATCGATTCGACAGACAAAAAATTCGGTCTTTACATATCAAATTTATGTTCGAACAATTGAAGTTCAAGATTCGAAATCCAAACTTTGAAAAAAGAAATCATTAAAAGAAGTAATAGATCCGATGAAAATACTGATGTTAATATAGTGAAAGATTGTACAAATAGGAAATACGCTGGTGTGCTAATGCACTTCTTTAATTCTGAACTGAGTGACGACACGATTGAGTGGATAAGTAATTTAGACATTTTGTTTTGAAGTAATTTGAGTCAGGATTTTTGTTTGTCAATTGTTAACATTGTTGGAACCCCTATACGAGTAAATAAACTGATGTTAATATGCTTGCCGTTTACGACAGAAATATCGTGAGGTGCCAATTGGCAACATAGGCCCAAGAGTGGAACCGCACTAATCTCCATTTGGCACTAAGACAAGTACACGAATAAAGCTTAAATTACGTGAAATTCGATTTTTTATGATGTTGATGATATTAGAGCCGTAGAAATATAATTAACATCCGCACTACATGTAATTTACGAGCTATGAAGTTACTGCATTCAGAAAGCCCGCACCATTAGTACTTGAGTTAACTAAGGTCGACAAACGAGCAATTTTACGTTGTTACATTCGACAACTATGCTGCGACTTCTATCGCATTCCTATTTTCATCACAGGCTACACCAAGGAAAATGCAGCATAATTGTCGATCCCATCAAATCAAAATTGCTCGTATGCTAGCTAAAATATTTGTATTATTATCGCCGAGGCACATAATGAATATCCAAAGACCTTGTTTGATATAGACAGAGGCTAGTCTTGTTCTTAGCCAAACGTCTCATTTGCTGTATTTACGAGCACTCAAAGCAGATATTTTCAAGTCGTAAAAATTTCATATTTTCGGTTATATTTTATGATCGACTAACCTAGTTATTACTGAGTTAGAGTTATACCTTTGCAAAGGCCACTCATACTGAAACACAGTATTTTCGATTCCAAATAATGAAGAGGAACAGAACAAGAGTACAAATTATACAGTCGAATGATCAAATCAATTGATAAAATGCATTTTAATCATTCTGCATAGACTGCATGGAAACGAGGTGGAACGTGCGTTTTGTGTAGGTTGTTTGAAGCCAATGTTATTTCAAATCAACTCTATGTTTGACTCTCTTTTTTTATTCATTTCGTCCAAATCTCACAGGTATAATCAATTTTTGGTCAGTCCATCCACTGATGGAATTACATTTTGGAAGACAAAATATATTTTGTGTGTTTTGTATGTATCTTATCGGCGAAATTAATCGATCGAAGTTTTTTTTGGACTACGAAGAATATTATTGTCATTTGGTTTCAGACGGAAGAGAGGAAAAAAAGATGAATGATCACCATCGAGCAGAAATTCGATTAACAAATTGATTCACTAACATAACACCATCGATCAATTTGTACACCCACACAGCCTACACACGGTTTTAAAAGTCAACGGAAGAAGCAAAAATTTTATGAAAAAAATGCCACGATCGTTCGATCTTTTTTTCATTGTTATTAAAATATAAATTAATTCTTTGGCAACGATATTCACGTCTTTTCTAATTTTTTTCTCTTCTTTTTAATAAAATTACAAGATCACTTAATTTATCAATGAAAATCGATTCATTGATCATGTGGAATTTTTTTCACAACTTTATTCATATATTATGAACAGATATGTTGAGACGTAGACTGTAGACAAGTGGTGTAATATAAGCGACCAAACCAACTATAAACACACATTCGGTGTTTTCGTTGAAGTCGTCAAGTCAGTTTTACAATACCCATAACTCAGAACCATCAGAACATACGATCAAAACATACGATCATATAGTTTTATCACACAAGTGCAATAAAGATAACTTCACAATTCACGGTGAGCTTTGCATGCCCGAATCCTCCAGCTGAAAAATTTCCAATCAAATGAATGGTCATTTCGTCATCCGGGAGGTTCCTGAGCTGATTCCCATCGAAACATCAAAGAGAGATCAAATAAATTTTTTTCAAGCTCACCATGCACTAGTGAATAAATAATGTTCCATTATTCGCCTTGTTTAATAAATGACTTTACGGCATTCGTGCCACGTTGTGACGTGATTGTTACATCCGGTAGAGATCTAAGTCATTCATTAGGTACTTTGAATTTTCTGGGAAATTGTCATTCCCCCAAAGAAAAGATCTGTCTGCATTCGGTCTAATTAACCCAACCAAAAAATTGGAAGTATCTCTTTGTTCTGCCATCTTCTGTTAAGCTTCACTTCCCCTTGTTCAGCAACCATCGACAATTAGATTTGCGTTATGTTTTCTTTATAGTTAAGTTTCAGAACTTTAGATTAATTTTAGAAGCTTTTTATCAACCCCTTGTCTGTTTTTTTGTCGTCTAACTTTTTGCTGTTCGGTTTCGCTCCATGTTTGGAGCGATGCGTGAAGGCGGCGTGGAATAAAACTTCGAACTGAAACGTGATTTTGATAGATGGTGTCGAATCAGATTTTTGGGCGCTGGGAATAAGGAGTTGGCGAAGTAAAGCGAATGGCAGGCAACGCTGGAACTAGATTCTCGAT
The DNA here is from genome assembly GCA_026413405.1 of Phytosciara flavipes. NCBI lineage: Eukaryota > Metazoa > Arthropoda > Insecta > Diptera > Sciaridae > Phytosciara > Phytosciara flavipes. The sequence goes on from JANTFA010167193.1 coordinate 11,163, forward strand.
CAGGCCATGGGCCAGTGGCTGTGGCGCCGATAGAATAGAGTTAGTCTTCTGTTATAATAGGCATGGTTTAACTTGAAAAATATGACTCCTAAGGGCCAAGGCCGTAGCTAGACTCGATTATCAGGGTGAGCTGAGCTTCTATGAATTCATTTAAGGAAAATATCATTGATTTAAAAGGTTGCACTTTATTGACAATGTAGTAAAAAATTTCAACTCAATTTCAGGGTCTCCGTGTTTGCTTTTTCGTTGAAATTTTTTATCTGAGGGAACTGATTATAAAGTTCGATTCACAGCACCAGTGAACCACAATACGCGAGCGTAGCGAGGGATTTTTTTTTCAAATTTACAACTACGATTGAACAAAATGTCCTTTCTGCTAATGCTACTAAAGGTCAATGACTGAAAAAATGTTTTTGGAAATCATCACTCGAGTCAATGTGTGTGACTGAGCAGTGCATTGGTTTTGTCTTCGTTGTGTGCGTACAATAGTATCTCATTTTTATTTTTGTATGGAAAATATAAGACTTCCTTAGAATAATCTTAGTTTACAAGTGAATATTTTATCGTTTGACAAAGGTGTCAACCGAATCAGCGTAGCTGAATGTTTCAGATGGAACAGCAAATATTTTCAATGTTCATTCAGCTAGAATATCAAGAATACGCATTTTGAAAACTAGATTTGAAAAGAAAAAGATGCTTCGTCCGGGAATCGAACCCGGGCCTATCGTTCAGTAGACATCAGTCCTTACCACTAGACCAGCGAAGCGATTCTTCTTTACAAATCTAATTTGGAACCGTTGTTACACAACGTTCATGTTCAACCGAATTCTGTTCCCATGTAAACACATATGCACTTTTACTGTCAACATATTAACAAATGCCATCGAGTTGTGCTGTGTTTGTGAGTTTACTTAGTTTACTAAAAAAATGAAAAGCTTTTGATTTGAACAAGGATGCGATGCTGCTTGAAGGCTTAGAAATCGTTGGTGAATTAGAATGCAATCATTTTGCAGCAGGGAATATGAATAGGATCTGACAGAATGAATTATTTCTCTGAATTGAAAATTTTCTGAGGGTGAGCATCTTACTTTCCAGAGTGAGCCCCCATGTAGCTACAGTCCTGGCCTAAGGGTAAGGCCTTGAGCGAACCAAATGCTAAACCAAACTTATTGAGCATAATACTTTGCTGTTTTCACATTGGTATACAAAACTTCTTTCTTGAATACAAAACAAGAACTACCAAACAAGATAAAATATTCTAGAATTGAGAACCGAGTGGACATCCATTCGAAAAATAAAACAAAAAATATGAATAAAACCAAACCTCAACATCTAGATTAAAGCATAAGAATAACCGATTATTGAATTTATGAAAAGTTGCTTTACATGTCTATTTCGTTCGATATGAAATAAATAATAAAAACGACAAAACTAATGTACACCTCAAAATGAGAGACGAACGATATACTCACAGAAAACACCCATTCGCTCGGATAATAATAACAAGGTATCAATAAACAGAAATGTGACATGTCATCGTTGACAGGGGACCTCCTAAAGATTTCAACAGAAGATATCGATGAGTATAACATTATACGACAATATTCTCGTATTTTTTTTATAACTCTGTTTATTATGATTGAATTAAGATTTTCTTACAATTTTTTTTCTCTTTTTACTTTTTTTCGGAATGATTTATTTACATGTTTGAACATTTGTGTTGTTGAGATTAATGAGAAAGATATTCGATTGATTAATATTGGTACTGTTCTTTAGTTCTCTTAAAAGTCAAGATGTCAACTCGGATGGGAATGTTTGGTGCTGGGTGTTCGCACTATAAGACTTACTAGGAATATTATATGTACGTGTCGTCCAAAGGGCGTTAGCCGAAGAAGCAAGCGATTAACCGGGAACGAACTAAAATAAATTGACAACAAAAGTTGTTGATCACAAGTGTTTTGATAAAAAGCACATCACTTTCTGAGCTAGAGCCTAAGCATCTTCGCAGAAATTCAAAATTATTTAAATATTTTTCGAAAATACGCTGAGCCTCAGTGTCTAAAATAAGGATTTTGATCTGGGGAAGACGTACGTCTATAAAGAAGGCGTACTTCTTTGAAAAAGAAAAACCACTTTTTGTTATTGAGGAAACTGCCAATTACTCATGATTTTCAAGGGCTTCAGATACTGACATTTCTTTCTATCAAGAAAAACGGACACACATAGACAACAAACGCATAAAGTTTTAGGATGGTCGTCGGATGGGGCGAACACTGTGATTTTGTCTTATTTTTAGAATGCACCGCCGCAGGCGAAATTTTTTCGGAAAAATCTAAAATTTCAATTTTGGTCTATGTCGACGTCGACGCCCCATACTTTCCATATACAAAATCGGACACATAGAAATATTCGCTGCAAATCGGAAATATCGAAACGCAGTTTTTAGTAGTTTCGATTCACGCAGTCAGTCGCCTTAAGATTTGATAGATGGCTGCAGATTGTAGAACATTTCTAATATTCAATTTTTAGAGGAAATTCTTTAACACCTCCTTGCATAGATCCTTTTATAAGGATCTTCAAATCGGGGCGTCTCCTTATGTTCTAATGTCTTGAGTCTTTCGACATGTTGTTCGAATAGTTAAAAAAGTAAACTGTTTGAATATTGCTGGAATCAAGCTTTGTGAAAACACAAAGCAGCAAGATCTTAACTTCCGTCAATTGTACAAAACCATGCATCCTTTGTGTATCATTTTAAAACAAAGTTCGTAAAGATAAATGTCTGGGTAAGAGAAGACCATTTACTTCTGACCGCCTCTTTGGCTGGTCCGATTTGTTTAAGAAACTCTATCAAGTTCTGATGAAATATAGAATTACAGTACCAATTTGAATTAGAGTAACGACCTTCCTTGGACGTAAATAAAACCTCCGAGGCGCTATTGAATCCCAGAGGGCGATAATAGATCCCCGTAAAGTGGATGTCAACTAACGGAATCTGCTTAACAATGTATGGGTTCACACTCGGATAAACATATCCATCTTTTTATTAATTCACAGAATTTTTGAAAAGTGACTGTAACACCGAAGGGGCGCTAGGAGCATCTCATTCGGCGCATGGTGCATTTTTCCTGCGACGATATGCTGCTTTGGGCTCTTTAGGTCCTACATCACTAAATAGAATTCCATGGTCATTAGAAGTTAAAGGCATAAGCCCGAAGCTTACAGTAGGAGTAGAATATAAGAAACTAATTCACACGAGGGGGGCGAATATCCATCATTTCAGTCATTCATTGAATTTTGAAAATTTCCGGAATGTTTTCGAAATGGTTTTTTGGTATGTCGATTTTCATATTTTCGAAATGGTTTTTTGGTATGTCGATTTTCATATTTTCGAAAAAGTGACAGGGGAGCACTGGGTCGTATCGAAAGAGCGCACGGAGCACTTTGCCTCCGACGATATATGTTACTTCAGGCTCTGCATCTTCAGGTCATTATCTTTGTAAAAGTGATGTTTTAGGATTTTTCTTTAATTGTAATCAGATGTCGCATGTTTCTTTCATGAAATGTATTTGCAATTCTTTCATAGATTGACTCAGTTCGACACGAAGTACAGTACGGGCAATCAGGTTTATTAGTAACAAGATATTTAGTAGATTTTGTAACAATCGGAATTCGAAGTAGACCTGAACTGATCTTTTTTTTAAAGATAATCCGAGGCTACTTTACCCATAAAAATGGGTAAATTCGATCGAGTAGTTTTGCAAATACGCTAAGAAAATGCAATTTCGGAGGGTTCTGAAGTCCATTTTCAGTGGTGGTTATCACGGTGTTTCGCATATATATATTTAAGGAAGTACTGACCATAAAAAAGGGATTCGCATGTCGTAGATGGCATGCATATCAACAGTATTTTTACTGAATCTATTACTTCCTTTCATCAAAGTGTTGATTTCAAATCTTTTACTTGAATTCTTTTAGCAGACATTTTGCAACATAAGAACGAAAAAGCAGGAGATTTTCATTTATTTTTTGTCGTTCTCATCGATAACAGATGTAATTGGTCCGTAGAGAAACTGTTTCGAAATTAATTGTTTTTGGAAGCGGAACGTGGTATTCTTCGCTATCAAATGTTTTCAGAAAAATGACTGCTAGGGTTGAGAAATGTCACAACACCTCAAATCACGGTTTATGACCTTACATTTTTGTTATACTCAATAACAGCTGATTAGGCCAGCATCACCAAGGTCATAAAACACTACCGTATGCTCACAGTAGACAGTCCATATACAACCGCTACGTTTTACTTAGAGCAATTTTAATAATCTGTTGCGAGATCTGTTGCCATTCAGTCTACTAATTATTTCACATGAGTGTTAATCAGTTCAATTTAACATATCGTTATGAGGTTGATTAATGGTCAAAAATGGATTTAATTGAAAAGAGTTTTTATTAGAATTTTAATAGCTGCGGCTGGGTATCGTTTTCATTTTTTTGTTTAAAAGAATAAAAGCCCCCTATTAGGCTAGATTACATAAATTTTAGCAAAATAGCATGCGGCAACAATTTTTTTATTCGGCTCAACGTGTTCTATAACATTATAGCTTCCCAAAATATATGAATGAAAGGCGAACATAAATAATAACTTGATATTTTGTATGTGTTAACCTCATAGAGACGAACATCTTTCCAAGAAATCTGCATTTCAATGTCATCAATCATATTTTTTCGAACCTTTGAAGAAAAAAAAAACTGTGTTAGAATTTATTGAGAAAACGAAAATCGGAACCATAATATAAATTATAGCCAGAGAGACATAATTTCGTAAATGTATCATTAATTTGATATTATTTAAGAACTTCTGAAAAATAAACAAGAAAGTGTGTAACAGAGTGAAGGTTTCCATGTTCGAGAATGGACTCTGTTTTTTCTTGGTTCCAATAGGGGCTGTTCATAAATTGCGTCTACCGAAAAGTCGGAATTTTTGAAGCCTACTCCCTCGCCCTATGCTAAATTCGAATACTACCTCCAACCCTTGTGTGTTGGAATCATAGCATTCATGCATAATTAGTGTTTCATTATATTAATCTAAATTTGTTCATTACGTTTCGAGCACTTTTAAAACAAAGATCCAAATTGCTTTCAGCTAAGTTCACTTCTTACCGCGAGTTCTTTTGACTTCAAACAGGTTATGGGCCCAGAGCCTGGAGAATCTTCTTCCTCTTCACTTTATTAATGCGTTCAGCGTTCGACTAAATGTGTACAAAAATTGTCCTGATTTTCTGGTTATTTTAACCTTTAGGGCTAATGCCAGAAGTCCGGAGAATTAGAAACAAAAAGAAGAATTTGGTGTTATTGTGAAATTTGGAGTTTTCTACAGAATCAGTCAAATGAATCGGATTACGGAGAAACAAAACGATTTTTTCGTGTGGAAATTGTGGGCAGTTAAAAGCGGTTTGAATTAATTGGCGTACGGAGCAATCAAGCAATATTCATCTATTAAAAGTTGTAGGATGACAGACAAAATTAATAAATCGACAAACGGAGAAACGAAGCAATTGTGAATGACATGATGGCACCGCGTTATCCCTGGAGTACCTAGAGACACCGTTTCGTCCTGCTGATCTCAAAACTCACTAGTTCACTTCGATAAAATTCCCGTCCTACGGTATAGGGTGGGCAAAATTTAATCAAATGAAAAACGAAAGAAAAACCAATGGAGCGGAATATAAATTTCAACTCTTTTAATTCCAATTGTGGCAATGAAAAAATACAAAAATCTCAACACGAATCACACTATGCTCAGCGCTCATCCGTTCGAGTTTCATCACTTCTAGACCCTCATCATCCACTACCCGTTTCTATCCGATTTCGGCTAATTTCCCTTTAGGTGGACGTCATTTGTGGACAGCACCATATTATAGGCATTTAGGTATACGTGTTCCATGGAACATGGAGATTTGAATTCTTTAAAATGATGTCTTTCGGGATTGCGTGTTAAGAATTTGTTAACTAATTAAAGTAATTATTGACAAAATAATAATCTGCACAAAATAAACCTTGTCGCTAAAATAAAGGTCGCTGAAAGGACGATTTTCGTTGTTGATGTTGGGAATTTGTTGGTCGTGAAGAAACAATTCAAAAAGTATATTCCCAGCACGAGAAAACGAACCCTTTTCTGTGTTGTTCGATGTTCTGTTTTTTTTTCAGATTGAAAACTTGTCTCCCCATATTACCTCAAATCAATAAACTATTAAAGTTTTCGAAAATATCCCGTAATTATGGGTTACAGTTTTGATTATTCCAGTTCACATCAGAGGGGTGTCGTAACATATTGCATTTACATAAAATGCGACACACAATGAAAACCGAGTGTTTGTTAGGGGTTTGTGAAATGTTGTTATGGGCGTGTTAGATATATCGGCAGGGGGTTGCAATGTGCAAAACTATGAGGAAAACAATATAGTTCGATGAGAAACGGAGAAGATTTCGGAATGGTATAAGATGTTAGTGAATATGAACTGTGGAAGGTTTCAAAATGACGAAGAGGAATGGAGCAAAATTGGTCACTTAAAAGTCTCAGTGAAGACAACATAATTTGCGGACACACAATCCGGACGTTCCAATTATTCTCTTATTTGAACAGTTGATTTTCCAAAATTCAACAATCAATTGAGTGTGGAAATGACAAACTCCATTCCATGAACAATATAATTGGTCTCTAACTCAAAAACAACACCTTTATCACACACCGCAAATCTAATAATCTATCTCTCTAATACCCATCTTTTATTTAGTAGCAGCTCCTTTGTGTCAATCGATCAAACTGTTATTATTTCATGCCGTAGACAGAACCCAGCGTATAATCATATTGCTGATACCGTTTCTGTGTATGGTTAAAAGAAATGTTGTTTCATTTATTGGAAATGATGGGTGTATATAAAGCATCTTTTTGTTTGGCGCCATCATCCAGTTCTGCAAGTCATCATTTTTATTTACACATTTTTCTTCAACAAAAATTCAACAGTTAGCCATTGAAGTTGAAGAAATGAGATAGAAATCAGCAAATTCTCACACGAACAATATTCCGGAATCAGAAAGATTTTTATTGTATTTACCTTAGATCGATGTCATCCTCTCGTTCTTCGTATCGGGTCTGCGCATTTCTTTATCGTTTTATTTCATCTGCGTTTTGTAACATCGGTTTTTCATGTGGGACATGCATACATAAAGGTATGCAGTTGCGTATTTTCTACACAATCTTAACATTTAATTGTTTATCTTTGAATCATCATATTTGACGACATTACGAAATGGGCTGGCATGTACCCCAAATAGGGAATGGGACAAATTGTGAACGCGTAGACGATATTTTTATACTTTTCCATTTGCGATCATAAATCAAATCAAAATTATTTATGAATTGGCTGACTACGTTTTAAGGAACAATACTAGCAGCACTTCGAGTACGCTTCTTTCCGAAAGTTATTAGGGTAAAAAAGTTAATTGCTGACGATATGTTGTTGTGGATTTCCTTTCCAATCGTCAGTGTCAGTCAACTCACTCAACTTGACATGTTGATGTGAACAATCTTCGCTAAAACTAGGCCTAGTGAATTGTACTCAAATTACAATCAATGCCATCTAACGAGACAAATTTAATTCTATCTCAAGCTTTGTGTTAGCTATGTCATTGTAATTGTATTGTAATTAGACACTGCCCATAAACGACATCCACTTTTCTCAGAGCTGTCATCATCTTTAAATCGTCAATAACTCGATAAATATGCATTTATGAAGTCAATCATGTGTTCCATCCCCACAAATAGAGAGTCCCTTACGTCATATAGAACTCGAAATAGACGTGTTGTCGACAGCTTTCAAGGAAAAAAAAGTTTGCAGAAACTGGTTGAAGGTTCCAAAAAATGTTACGCAACCAATCATGTAATGTCCGATCTGGAGACTTTCTTGATAATGAGCCATTCACAAATTGTGCACGCTCAAATTTTGCAATTAAAGATCACTCTCTCACTTGTACGCCAAAATGTATGGAGAAAATTTCAAAATTGTTTGATTTGGTCAGGTTCTTCCTTCCCTCTGTAGAGCGTACGGAATTCGTGAATGGCGCCTAAGTTCGTTTCAAATTTAATAGACGCAAAAGATGATCAGCGGTCAATACAGAACTTTTTCTCTATAATGATTAATCTAGCTTCGTCAGTCAAGGTGTAGAAACTTTCACTTTGATTTTTTATTCAAACTAACTAAATGTGAGTTGAATTTTTCTTTACCGAAGACACAAGTTATCTTAAGGAATGGAAACAAGAACTTTTTTCATTAATGTCGAAATATTCATTTCTAAGGGTCGGTGCTGAGCCTCATAGCAGCCAATTCGAATATCATGCTGGTACTTCACCGCGCACGATATTCACGCCGTAAGTCCGCTCGAAATTTAAAAAGAAACGCAAGATTCGGATCGCAGACGCAGCGTTGTATGACCC
>JANTFA010167304.1:0-19653 GCA_026413405.1 Phytosciara flavipes
ATAGAAATGATTTCATTAATGTCTCTCAAGATGTTGTTGATTGGATGGAACGCCTGGATATTGGATTATGAAATTTAGGTTGAAGATGTTGTTTAGTTTGTGTAAAATCCATACGCTAATAATAATAATAATTGCAAACAACGACAAGAGCGGGATGAGAGTGAAAGGTATCACTAACATCATTCGAACATTTGTGTTTCGTTCGATAGTTGAAACATCCGAATTCGTTACATTAATTCATAAAATACAAATCTTATGCAAACTCTACTTTGTTCCTTAAAACACCCTTGTGAGTTCGGCTCGTATCACAAAATTGATCTCACATGCAATGAATTACTTCCGCAGCATCCAATGTAATCTACTATTCCTATCAAGTGTCTAAATTAAGGAAGCGAAATCACAAAATGCTACAAAAAAATTTACGTGTCTTATTATACGATGGGAACATCATGGTTTGTCGGTATATATCCTGACTTGTTGTGTTAAGCGAAAACGGAACAACGAAATAGGGAATAACAGATGCCGCCGATAATTTATTTATGGATACAGTGACGTAACATCAAGATAACATGAATTTTTACGCACTGAACGCACTGAATCACATAATCTATTCCAATGAGATTTTTTACAGATTGATGGCTACTCTGTATTGGTGGTTTGTAGGAAAGAGTACGACGTGCAGTAGAAACTCACGTATCATAACAAACGAATACATATTTGAGCAGCATTATTGGTTGCTTCATTGATCTATCTGCAAACGCTGTATATAACCAAAGAATCATTCCAGTTATTTGATTGTGATTTTCTGTAATATACGCATAAAAATCACACACAACGTTTCAATTATACAGATTCCTCTAGTTCAATTGCTTATACGTTGTTTTGCTTGGAAACGACAAATGAAACTCCAATAATCGAATGTCGTTTCCAAGCAAAACAACGCATAAGCAATTGGACTATACACCGACAAGCAATACAACTTTATTTTAATAATTCCTCTAGTTGTTCTCCAAATGTGCACGAGTTTGGAAAATGAAGAGAAGAGAATGCAAAATTCAAGTGTGCGTGCGTTGCGCGTATATTATTCGAGATTTGCAACAAAGTGTGCGACACGTTGCGTGAAAAATTGAAAGTCCTTTCCATCTGTCAAAGTGACGTTTGAAATGTCAAATGAATTTTTTTCAACCGTTGAAAGTTGACAAATTTTTATAAACCTTTTAACTGCTAGTGTGGATGAAATTTAAACTAAATAAGACCCTATTTGCCCAGAAAGAACATGCAAATACCTTTCTAATGAGACCCCCCACGAAAGTCGTGGAATTTTGAGAAAGACGGTTTTGGCTTTTAGGGCCGAGTACCTTTCCGAGTACATATCAAAAAGTCAAATAAAAAGAGCGGCCACACACTGAAAATTTTAATCAAACAATGAATGTTTTTGTCGACTCACTTGCATACCCTATGCGGACAGGAAAATGTTTTTTTTTCCTTTTTATGACATCATCTGAAAGTCTATCTCGGTAATAAAATTTAATCTGACGTCCAACGGTCTCGTCGGCAATTAATATTTGATTGTTTGCTGTTTTCCGGCAATCGCCATTTGGATTGTTATGACGGAAATGTAATAAAAGGCTCTACATAAATATACTTAGACCGTAAAAAAAAGCAGGGAAAACATTTATGTTCTACGCTTTTTTCTCTCAAACCATTTAACTAAAGTGATGTACCGAAATTTAAGAATGTTTTTTCGGTGGAACAATATTGTTGGAAAATTGTTCATACAACAAAAAATCCCCCTTATTCCGTCGCATGACCCTTTCTGTTCCGTATCATTTCATAATAATTATTATGCTCCAAGGAAGCCCATCAAAAGGTATTCCATTTGAAAGTATTCCACAGGTGGTGTACATTTACATTAAGCGCAATTTATTCAATCTATCAAGCGACACCGAAACCAACTTATACTTCAAAGCGATTTTGTGTTTTAGCCCCAGCCCCCCATACACATAATCGCTGTTAAAATTACATTAAATCCACCTTATAATCACATACCAGCCAACGTTATCCATTTACATGGAACAGAAAATTTTGCGGTGCAAGCTAGCCACAACATGATTTAACTGAAGATTTTGTAGCAATTAACATGAAATTACATTTGAAGGAAATGATATGCTCGAATCAATGGATATCGCTTCGCTTGCTGTATCACTAAGTCGACATTTACTCAAGATAATTGCGTATTTATGTAATCGGAGATTTGAGTAATCCGTCACATAATTATAATTTCAGATTAATTTCCTTTGATTTGAAACCCGAAATACTTTATGCGGAAGAGGGAATTCATCGTTTTGTGTATTAGTCGTGATAAATCGAGGGTGATGTGTTCATGCCGTAGAGGAATGTGTACAGAATTTAAGAATATGTTCTGTAGATTCTGTGGCGTAGACATTTTTGATTTTGAACCCAGCACTGATTCCTTGTCGGCGTATGTGTATGATTAGGATGAAAGGAACAAAAGCAAATGGGAAGATAATGATTTCAAATTCTAATTCCCCCTCTAGCACACCGTAACACATTCGCTACTTTATCATGTGCGTTGCGTAACATATTTTCAATGAAGCAATGAAGACAAATCAAGTTCAAAATTAGATTTGAAAAATAGTTTGGAATCGATAAAACATTACTTGGTTGATTCAAACTTGTTTGTTTGGTCTGCTGAAACTCTTTAACTCTTGAACACTTTAACTTCACCCTCTCTTCATAACTGATAAAAATACGAGCCCGAACGATGTTTTCGATAGAATCAACGTTTTTATCTAATTTTGTCCCGACAAGTGGACGGTTGATATTCCACATAAGTTAAGTTCTGACCTACATTCTACAAAGCTTTATGTTATTAGACAAATGACTAGTTCTTTAGTATGCAAATCTTTGAGCATTCGAAACACGAAGACAAATAGTTTCAACTTAACTGTGCAACCGAAAAACTAACGACAAACTTCATCCGTCTAACTTGGCACTACTTTACCCACTAACTGCAAAAACTTTGCTTGGAGTTTCAATGGTGAACTCATCGACGATGTAAATAGCAAAAGTAAATTTTAGGGTGTCGTTCACAAGTGGCATCAAGCTGGAGTACGAAAGTGAGTACGAAATGACGTCTTCGAAACAACAAAGATAAACAGGAATATTTCGGCATCTTCACAAAATTGGCTGTGAGGCCTACTGTTGGGACTTAGTGCTTCAAAAATCCGCTTTTTGCAACTCAGTACAAACAAAACAGTTTCATGAAGTTTTATCGCACTAGAGTGATAAAATACGACGTTGTATGAAACACATTGCATAAGAGAAGTATTTCATCACACGATGTGTTGTGAACCTCAGCCTCGCATCTAAAAACAAGCAATAGAACAACAAGTTTGTGGACGACCTCTCTAAGCAGTTGCTTTCCGTTCTTTGTGGCCCAATAATGTTTTGTCAACTGCATGAAAACTTGAGTCCACACTAAACATCAAAGTTGAAAAGTTGAGCAAGAGAGATCAATAATTTGTGGCACAAATTTTCCATAAACACATTAACATACATCGAAGTACCAGCGTTTCACAATAAAAGTTTTTTTTCGAATGTTCTTCACATTAGCAGTTCACGCTTGAAATGATTTTCTTGCAGCTCTTCACTTCAATAATAAATTAAAAGTTTTGGCACAAAATAGATAAATTGCTTGCTACTCGAGGTGCATAAGCTTAAACAGAATAAGAGGCAGCTAATTAATTATTATCCTCTTATGTGGCGTCAGTCTTTGTTACCGTTTTCTCGAAGTGTACACCTGAAGATAATTTATTAAGAACAAAATGAATTATTGCATTTACCTGTTGCTTGAAAGCGGCTGTCGTAAGCGTATATAAAACTGGATTAAGCGCAGAATTAACTGGTAGAACGAAGACTGCAATCCATGCATAAAGATGTTCGTGAATGGCAACACCTATAAATTAGAAACAAACAGAAAAAACCTTTAAGACTATGCTCCAATTAGCGTTGGAAATGATATCGTAAATGGTCTCTATATTCCATAACAAGACCCACTCAGTCGTACACATAGTTAAAGGATGAAATGAATAGCAAGTTTAAATGCGAATTGCGAGCAAATGCAAACAAATGGAATTATAATTGCAGTTGGCTATTATAAGGCTATTCAACAGACATTTAGATATTTGAAAGAGCTGTTGAGAAGAAAGTTATTTTAAACTTTAGTTGAAGGTAATGGTTGTGTATCATACGCAATAGGGGCAGACCATTGAGAGTCTGGTGATTTCGAAGACCTTTGACATAAAATATATGGAAGAAATAAAGAAAGTTCACGAAATTGCTGTACGAACTTCACAAACCACGCTACACTTACGAGTTTTACCCTTAATGGTTTACCACTAATGTATAGATTGCCTGTTGCGGAATAAACTTTTTATATACGGAATAACTTACCGCATACATAACTGGAAGCTAACTTCTATTATTGGAAACTACTTTCAATCATATTTATGGTCGCTATGATGACCTACTTTCCTGTTTTATGGGCAAAATTATTATATTCTGCACATTACATCGGTAGGTTCACAAAAATAATCGGAAAATATTTAAACGACGGCCAAGGGCAACGCAGTAATAATGTATCTTCTTGAGTCAAGCACGAGACAGACATTAAAAACGAATTGCCACTGAACTTGAATTGCAGGGTGATAAAATTTGGTGGAATAGTTACTGACATTAAACGAAGTATGAGAAAGAAATACGGGACTGCCCCTAAACTACGTAACTCTCCAGGGAGAGGGTGGTCTGAGTCAGTTTTACGCCAGGTGGTTTTCCTATCATAAATACATGGCACTTCAGATGTATGCTGGGCAAGTAGGACTGAAGGTAAATGCAGCGAATACAAAATTGATCCGCATAAACAGCACTGCACTGTGTATCCTGACGATCGAAGGCGAAACAATACAAGAAGTCGAGAACCTCTGTTATCGGGGAAGTTTCTTAGCAAAGGATATGGAATGGACACTCAAAGCCGAATACAAAAATCACGACAAGCATTCATCTCCCTAAACAACATTTGGATTTCATCAAGGAATTTGAAACTGAACTTCTTCGAACCAAATTGCATGAGTATTGTTCTACGGCTGCGAAACTTGCAAAGTGACGTCAGAAATCACAGACAAAATACAAGTTTTCGTAAACAGATGCCTCTGACGTATACTGAGAATACTGGAAAAGAAAATATCAAACATCGAATTGTGGAAACGAACGAACTGCGAGAAAATGGAATTGAATCGGTTACACTTTAAGGCGGCGTGCTGGAAATATCTCGAAGACCGTATTAGACTATAATGAGGGGGTGACGCATTTCTTGAGCCGGAATTCTAAATCCGAATAGCTAATATGTGCGTCAAAGCGGATCGAGATCGTCAAGTTTCATGTCAACGAAATAAAGAAAATTTAATGTGGACAGTTCAGAAGGCGGCAAATGCCATTTAGTACCATGAAATTTAGCCCATCATTTAATCCAAAGAAGTGAGTCCCCCGCGGATTCCACAGGGAACCCGAAAGAGAGGAAGATCACGTCGTGAAAGCGAGCAGTCGCCGACGAAGCGAAAGTAGCCGAAAAAGAATGATGATGACTTCAGATATTTGTGTGTCACTTTTTAGAGGGAAGTGGGTCAAAGGGCAAGAATTGTGTTACGTGGGACGGCCCCTATAAAGTGTCGTTGGAGTGAACTAAGTCGTAACTGTGCCTCTTGGACAAAATTTGTTTTACATCACCTCTCGGAAGTCGACATTCCTTGGAACAATATGCAGAACTTCCACAATTTTTCATTCGCGTCTACATCTTACGTACATTCTAGTCAAAACTGAGAATGAAATGCATTAGAACGCCTGTGCATTTCACATAATCATGGCTTCAATTATTTAACATTTATTTTGTTAACAATACGATTTGATTTAAACACGTACGCCGTTTTTCTTTTGCATATTGAAAACGATTTAAAAGACCATGTGCATGTCTCTTCTGCGTTGTACACAGTGTGTGTGTGTGTGTGTTCAGGGGTAAAAAATTCTGAGATTCAATTTAAATTTTAAAGCACAAAATGCAAATTCGAAATAATGTACATCGAAACGTGAAGATGTATGCATATTTGCATGGATATCTACACATGGTTTGCTTACAACCCGTGTAAATAACTTTCTTAAATTGCGAAGCAGAAACCTTTGTCAGTAGAAGAATCCATGAAAGTTATCGAAAATTAAATATCTGCAGTGATTCTGAATTTCGTAAATTATTCCACGAAATACAGGAATGGATTGATTCTCTGAATTCGGATGGAAACATTGAAGATAAGCGTGGGCATGGGCACGTGTATCTGTGACGAGTTCATTTTGTACTACTTCATGGGTTGTGTAAGTCCTCATCGAATTATTATACTACATCAGAGCAGTGAGTGCCTAGGATGGGCTACTAGATGATTGAGTAAAAATAATTTTTCTGGCTAGTATTTCCTTTATGGGATGATAGTCGTCTGATAAAAATGTTGATTTAATAGATTTTGAGTCAACCACTAGAAAATATTTCACCACAAATAAAGTAGCAGATTCAATGATTGCTTGTCGTTTCTACGAGGCTAATACACAAAGGTAAACCTGGAAATTGGAACTAATAATCAGCTAGCTGGATAGCCTACAGGATGATACATTGTGACAAAGACCTGAATCATATGATCAGTGTGGGCTGCATTGAATGGTGACGAAATTCAGGAGTATTGTGCGACTAGCGTATGCTATCAAAACTCGAGGGCAAAATCAACTCAACGCCAACGGTGGTACGATCTGCGCTCACATATGGTTCAAAGTGCTGGACTATGTTTGGCAAGTTTTGCAGATGTGCCACATGTTCTTTGTGTCACAAAGTTGGATCACATCAAGAGTGAAGAAATACGAGGCTCGTTGAACGTTAAAGAAACCAACGTCGACAAAGTCAGAAACGAGAGAAACGAATGGTTTGCTAAAGTCTACTCACACGATGAAATCAAAGTGGTGAGAAAAGTCCTTTCGATAGACATCCCTAAAGTGAGTAAAAGGGGAATACCAAAGCACAGTTGGGTCGGCCAAATGCGACAGCGAGCTAACATAAGAAGAGAAGGAGGGAATTGCGAATGCGAGACTAGTAAACATGATCAATGAAAAACGCATACCGGCCATGAACTTAAATTAAATATTAAAACGCTGTCTCTGAAAGTCAAAATAACTAGACACACTAGTCGTTGGCAAAAATAAAGCGAGGAAGAAGAAGAAGAAGAAGAAGAATCAGCTGGCTGGGTAAAAGTGCGCATATTTTACCGTTGCTGACTTTACAGCTTCCTTATTATTTGAAAATAGAAATTTTCGTGAACATTTATCTTTGTATTACATATCGCCTTTCTCGTTAGAAAACAATTTCATTTCAATTGAAAATTTATTGTTTGTATTATACGAAATAGAAAACTGGTTGGAATCGGATGGCTCCATTATTGTCTGGATAAATGCACAAAAGCGTTGTGCGACAACAAAGTCTGAAGGTTAAGCACCTCGTAAAATCTTGCGTAATAACAATATTTAATAAGACGAAAAAAATAAAATATTTTATTCCATTTAACACACAGAACGATGAGCTTTTATTGTTGTGACTCTATAAAAGGAGACAAACGATACACCACCAAAAATTGTCTCTTCATAACTGAAAGAGGGAAATGTTTTGTTTGAGGGAATTGTGTACAGTACTCATGTGTCATTGATTTTTATTTGAGCTGAGAAACCATTAAGGAGTATTTTGGAAGTTGTGCGTTTATATAAATAAACGGAATGTCGATGAAGTCACGGAATAATAGGCACTCCTTGTGTATTTCAAAAACCCAGGCATGCACATTGAAAGTTCAATAATCGTAAAAATCGCAACCATAAAATCCTATTTTCGGCAAGTCTTCGCTAAAATTAATTACCGACGACACATTAGTCTGTTGACTATTTAAAGAACAAGCAGATTGTCTGTTTCCACTAGAAATGCGTTGAGTCTAGCAGTTTTTAAAATACACGCAGTTTACATTAATATTTGGCCCTATTTCGTCTTCAAATAGATCCTACACCTTTTCAGACCCAAAAATTCTGACAGCTGAAATGTAATTTCTTGCCACAGATTTATAGACTAGGGGGTTACTAAAAAAAACGCAAAATCCTAAATAAACTTGAAATTGATAAAAACATTGGAACTTTTTTTCTTCCACTATGCGAATCTGTGCATGTTTTGTTCATTACGTCCTCGTGCAGAAGATGGGATCATGTGTCGTCAAAATTTTTCATTCATTTTGAGTTATGCTACAATTCACCTATTGTATTCAGAGAAATGATAACAGATGTCGTTGCTTCCACCGAATCAATCATTTTCATGTATTCAATGTGTGTGGTTATGATTTTGGGTTGCGAAATCCAAAACAATGACATTTCTCTCTCATAGGCTCTTTTATTCATTCTATCCTACGACGCGACTTAAGCAAGCATTATTGGTTGCAGGTCAATGTTTTTGACCACTACATGAAAAATAAAATAGTTCAAATTGAACAGATTTCAAATATAAATCAAGATAAGATAACGGAAATAAAGAATAACTGTCTTTGGGGTCGTACACAAATGACGTACGCTCAGAATTTTTAACACCCCCAAATGATCAAAATTCACGAAAATACCGTGAAAATGAGCAGACATAGCCCGAAAATGAGTACTTGAAAAATTGTAAAAATGCCGCTTTATCCGCGTTGTGTTAACCATCATAGCCATTGGCGGACAAATGTTCTGAACGGTTTGTAATGGAACAACAACCAAGAAGTTACTCGTCCCGAGTGAGCTGTATAAAGAAATTGTGAAGCTGCACATATGGGAAGTGACAAACCAAAAAAAACATTTTTGTTTCCTTGAATTCTCGGTCTGTTTTGAATTTCGCGCCTTTTTAAAGTAGCCTCCTAGTGTATCTAAGTCTGTGACAAGAAATGTCCACAAATGTCAAATGTGTGGGTTTTAATGAAAGTTTGAAATAGTGCTAATGCGTTAGAATTCCTCTCTGTACATGAAAACTTTGAATTTTTGTGGAAATTTAAAGTTAATTTGAAAGCAGCGAGATTCTGGATGAATGGGTTTTTCATCTTATTTAAAACCCACAACGACGGAAGACATAGTCGCAGTACATTTGTGTAGCAGTTTTTATACTACAAATATTTGCCAAAAAGAAATGATTTACTTTCGCAATCTAAAATGACGAAGGGTGGCCTGACCTATATTTTAAGACTGCTGTTCTATATCACACCGTATCACATAGCGCCAAATTTCTTCGTTTTCTTGGGTTATACAAATATGTATACAAACGAACCAGTATCAAACGCTGTGGAATTCAAAGAAAAAGATCCGGTGAACCATTTCCTTATCTTATAGTTGCATTGGTTTCACATTTAACGGCAAAGCATCTTAAAGTATCAAGCACCGTAACAGATACGAAAAAGCTCTAGTTCGTTTGCACGAATTTGAAACGTATTTGCGTATTCAACATTCTGTTGTAATGTTTGGTATGGATTAGGACACTTTGATAATAGAATGGGACAGTCCAATTTTTTCAGTAGGCCACCTTAAATACAAGTATAGGGCGGAATTGATGAAGTTTCGTTATGTTAGAAAAGAGCCAGTGTGTGTGTCAAATATCTTTTGTCGATGTCTGTCTTGGTCATGAAAAATATTCTTATCAACTCGAGTGCAAATGTGCTTTGGAGTCGCTTCATATGTTTTCGAAAGTGTCTCCAATACATTTTGACGTACAAAGGTGAAGGGCTCCTGAATGTCGTATTTCTAGGTTCGTTTGAAACTCCCAGAATCAACAGCAATGACAAAAGAAAGCGAACTGACCACTTCGTCGCAATAAAACAAATGAAGTAAAAGATTTTGTACCAAACGTCAGTCGAACATTGTTGCTTAACCTTTGTTAATAAACAAGATAACAATGGTGTGGTATCCTAGAATATTCCATCACAATGAATTATCTTGTGTGCAAACAACTTTAATGAAAAGGTGTTTTCGAGTGTACTTTGTCCAACGTATTTAAAGTTGTTCTACCTGAAACTATTTCTTTTGTCTACCGTTGTTACCTATGGTAAAATTATCATCAGATTGCAAAATTTTTCATCAGATGAAGCCGTCATCGTCATACCTTTTTTACAACCTTCCTCAAAACAACAACCATTATAACTAGCTACAGATTTTAAAATGACGCGTAAAACTTTTGATAAAAAGAGATTCAAAGTTTGTTTTTCATGAAATGCACAACGTCAACAATAACATTCTTCAAAGTTCACATAATGGAAACGCAGTAACTTTCAGCGGGTGTGTGAGGAAGAGTTTTCAATTCACTTGTTTGTTTACTAAAAACACAATAATCCACATTGTGTTTCCTCTCATGGAATGGGATATTGTTTGAAATACAAATCGGCAACTATGCAATTAACAAAAAGCTAAAATTCAAACAAAACTCTTCATCTTCAACCGAACACAGTAGCTAACCATGTCAAAAGCATTTCACAATTTAATGCTATTTTGAATGGCTTTTAGCTATTTCCCATTCGAACAAAGAATTTCAACGTCGAAATTTAGACATTGAATTGAAATTAATTTATTTTAAAGTAAAATGTACACAACCGAAATCCGTAACCACCGACCACCGGTCAAAAATATCGGAAGCTTTCATAGAAACATGAGTTTAAATGCAGGTAGCCAAAAGAATAGTCAGGTTGTATGAGGGTAAAACCTACTTTGCTTCAAGGAGGCTATTGATTTTGAATAGTGCAAAATGTACTCAGAAAATGGAATAAATAAGAACAAGTCTCTCTTAATATTCGATTTTGCCTTCCAAAAGAAAAACAATTTGTATTATTTGAGCTATTCCGATAATCAGCCCATCAGCTCATCAAACAATTGAAGTCTCATACTTACACCTATGATTTAGGGGCCATTCCGAGGGCCATTTACAAATTACGTACCCTCAAAACTAAGTATTTTGTACCCCCATCACCCATCGTACGCCAAAATGTATGGATAAAATTTCGAAAATGTATGAAGCGTACGCTTTTGTGTCCTCAAACCCCCGATATAGCGTGCATAATTTGTGAATGACCCTAAAGTTTTAAGTTGTTTACATGAAATTTTCTTACGATCGAATTATCGCAGTTCGGGTCTTGCGTCATAAGAGTCATAAGATTTAGGAGGAGTCTGTTCATTTTTGTAAAAAGAGGTAGCAGTAGGAATAGGTCCACACCGACTAACTGTTTCGGAATTGAGAATGAAAACTGTAAAAGTATTTGGTGTTTGAATTACAGCACCATCGCCAACGTATCTGGCTTTAAGGGCTCAGAACGGATTTAAGAACGAGAAGGCTGATAAACCGATTCACACGTTACAGCCGGCTATACATCTGTTATCGATAAAAGCAGCAAATCATAGCTCACAATCGGATATGTATAAATGACTACGTGATAAAACTTCGTGTCTACATTATTTCGGACACTTATGGCTGCTAAGTCTACAATCGACACTATACTTTTGAATCGCATAGACATACGACCGACGCAAATTGTCACGAATATTGCGTACAATGATCACGAAGCAACATACTTGCCCGAAATAAGGAAAGAAAAATGCTTCCTGGAAACTGGTTGACTTTAACTGAACTGAGATGGACTATTAATTATGAGAGGATGAAGTTCAAAGTTGAAAATAATCAAAATAAAGTCTTACCACATAAAGCGACCAGCTTGACAATTACTATCGGTAACCAGCAGCAACAATTCGTCATAACGATGATGGCAAACCTGTAAAAGTGACGTAATCGTGAAATGATTAGTGCCTTCCGGGATATTAAAAACTTGGATAAAAATTTCAGTCTTTGATTTTGAGTGTGGGAGAGAGGAGACGGGAGGTAAAATAATAAGACGGGAAAGTTTGTTGCTTTTTATTAGGAATATAAATTTTCAACGGCGACGTTTTAATCAAAATGTTAAACAACGTAGTTCAATTTCGATTTTCCCAATTTATGCGTATGTATACAACACATCGTGTTCTTTGGTCTGTATTTACGGTTGGAATTACTCTTGTTTGTAATTCAAAACAAATTTTCACGTGTACATCAAGTGCTTAAAGATTCAACAAAATTGTATACGCTGTGGCAATAGGATAGTCGTGCTTTCTTCTGCGTGCTTGTGAAAATTTACAGATGTAATAAGATATGTATCCTTAACCGAGAGCAAGAGAAAACATAACCGAGCTCATAAATCAAAAGTATGAGAAAATGTTTTACAAGGGAAACGATAAAGAAATAAAAAATCTTCACGCAGTAAACAACACGACCTATGTGTTGAAGTCATTCGAGGTGTTTTTAGTAGCCCCGTACGAAGTACGATGAGCTGTTAGCTTTAATATGCCGTTTGTAACAATCGGAATTGGGGACTGGGAGTTTGTGCAATAGTGCATGCGATTTCATTGATTTTGGTTTCATTTAAAAGATATTTAGAGTACCAATGCGAGGAGAAAAAATTTATCAAAACTGGGTCAGTTAGTCATGAGCTAGGGCAAGGCAGCTATCTAGCAAAGTAACAAACATTGTTTACAAAATTAGAGGGCGGAAAATCGGACTGTGTACCTTGAGAATATTCTAACACTGTAGGTGTCACTGATACAGTGTTAGAATATTCTCAAGGTACACTGTCCGATTTTCCGCCCTCTAATTTTGTAAACAATGTTTGTTACTTTGCTAGATAGCTGCCTTGGCTAGGGCCGTCGGAGTGTTTGATATGAAGGGCCCTAAGTGCTTTTCGCATATAAATCGAGTAATTTTCATCCATTGATTTTGTTTGGGTTCATTCGAAAGGTACTGGCAATATCAATGCAAGCCAAGTCGAGTAAATTGTAAACAATCACATTGCAAGCACTCCGTATAAACAAACGGTATCGAGTTACTTTCGAAAATGTCATCCGGAACTCGCTTTTAACATTATATGAATGGGAGGTGTATTGATTAGCATGGTTGCTTTCCTACTAGGGATAATAGGGCTTCCTAAGTAGTAGGTTTTACGTAAACTAACAATACGGAATCGAACGGGGCTCAGTCGCAGCGTCTGCTACGGTCTTGTCTCGTTTATGCGGAGATTATTTTTTCAAATGTCATTTGATCGAGTAGTATGATACATGAAAATTTAAAAGAAAGTTTGGAACAAAAGAATTCCAAATGTCATCTCATTAACCAGGACCTTCCTTAATTGTCAAAAACCGAGTGGAAGATGAAAGAAACAGCACAAGGGGTCTAGTTTGAATGTACTGAATAAATTTGAATGAACGGCAAACGTATTGCGGTATTATCAGCTGTGGTGTATACGATGTGTTGTAACCTTTGTTGCTTAGTGAGGTCATGTCTTTACACAAAATCTTTCAATTCATTTTGCTAGATGATACCACATTAATCTTAGGCTGGCGCTTATTCGCTCCATTTTCTTCGATAACAGATGGCAGGCCGTTCAATTCTAAACAATAATTGTAGTTCGTAAGATTGATTCAACGGAGAGATTCAAGAAAAGTATTTTCGACCTCGAAACGATGATGTTGAAAACACACCCTTTGCTCAAAACCACCCGTCAGTTAAGAACAATGTTTTAAGCTCAATGTAAAAAGTTTGAAAGTGTCGCCGCTTAGGACAACCAAACATCGAATCCGATCAATTGAACACTTTTTAGAAACTTGTTTACAAAGAGCAATTGCTGGAGCTTTCAAGTAAGTTTTAATTTAGAAAGATTTCTATCGCGGATATATGCGCACATGGCAAAGCAAATTCCAAAGTTGCATCGTCTGTGTGTTCAGAAAGGAAAATTGAGAGGCGAACTTTCACAAAGCTATAACGATAGAGTATACAGATAGACGAATGCCTGTCATGTTTTTAATCTTAATATCACACAAGATCATGTTACCTATCGACGTGAAACTTTCTTTTTATTTACCGATAAAAACAAAAAGACAAAAAAAAACTTCCCCATCCCATTCAGGATCTCCCACTAGAATTGATTGGTTAATATTGTCAGGTTGTGTAATCGAGTAAAGCTCTCTGCCGGCTTAACACGTAACATAACGCTTCAGTCTTAACTAAATGAAAATCATGTTTGAGTTTCACTGTTTACCGATTGAAATGGAAACAAACAAAACGCCAAATAAATATCGAAAATCGTTTGAGACAATTAACATACAAAATACGCGACAAAATCCATCGAATCAGTCAGCACTTTGCATAAATGTTATTTCAAATTTACATACCTCGTAGCAACAGCATTTTCCCTTCCACTGACAGTGCTTCGCATAGCTTCACCCGACCCTCGAATAGCTCGCAGCATTCTTACATACGAAAACGATATAAACAGCAATGCCATCGTATTGACGCAAATGAACAGGCACACCGAATACTCCCAGCCCTGAAACGTACAACATTTTCGAAGTCATATAATAATGTAATTAAAGCTTATCAAACAAACAATGCAATAAACTTTCAAAATATTCGAATTCCAAAACGTCAAGTTATGTATGCAATAATGCGAGAAGAGAATATTCTCTAATTACACACATCTACATTACGTTGTTGATAACCCGAATTGCATTTCAGATTTGTTGGATATTTATCTCTGTTTAGGATTGAACATGACAAACCTGGCCAAGTGGGTCGTGTATATGTATCGACAAGCACACCCCATTCGTTCCGTAGAAATGTTCACCGAAATAATTATCATCAAAGAACGGTGCTGCCGCACAGCAGCCAGCTATAATCCACAGAACGGATAGCCTTAAAGTTGCCCTGTTGAAAATTGGTTATGTTCATTACATGGAATTATCTCGGCTATTGGATTAATGCCACAACGATATGATGATGATGTTGATGATAATGATGACATTTAATAAATGTGAGCAAAATTGATTGAATGTGTGTCTCTGGTCATGCACAAACAAAAGTGGATGCATCTCATGAATCACAAAAACGATTTGTTGTGATGCACGGAAGAAGACGATGTTGAAGTGTAATTTATATTGTGAATTGATGATTGCATGTTATGTTAAACACATACCTGATTCGGCTAGACGAGCGTGGTTGCAGTGGACGTGTTACAGATCGAAGTCGATCCCATGTTACCACGCTCAATATCAAAGTGGATGACTGGTAACTTAATGTGCTGAGAAAGCCTGCATGTAATGCAAAAATAATAATGGTTTTTGGTGAGTTCGCAATTCATTCAGAAAAAGAACCCTTTCGTGCATTTTATCTTTAAACAAAATTTCAAATACCAACCGCACAATGAGCACACAAAGCTCTTCCTCCAGTCCTCGTCATACAGCACATAAACTCCTCTGAAATGTAGAATTTACCAGTTGAATTTCGTTTGTACATTGGTATAAATTTCGAAGGGCTCATACCTATAGCTAATGTCGGTGAATGCGATTATAGCCAAATAGACACCCATTAGCAGATCGCTTGCAGCTAAATTTTTCAAAAACAAATCATGCTCAATGTTGTGATGTCGTTTCGATCGCATCAGACATCGTCCCAGCAACACCATTATATTACCGAAAATTGCAATTCCTGCCATAAACCATACGCTGAAAATTCAGTTGGTAATCGATAAAATTACTCATGAATGAAAAATGGAATGAATATCATTTCGTGGCGTCTTGTCAAAAGTTCATACCATTCCAGTCAAAACTTTTTAATGGAATTGGAATAGGTTCTTCATCTTGCGACGTTTTATGGTAGGACAAATCAGAGTTATCATACGATTGAATTTGTTAAAAATTCAGATGCTGTGAGAGTAGGAATTTAAGTTAAGTCTTAACTGGTTCATACTTGTCAAATCAATGAGATGAATGGGGATTTCAGGTGGAGAGTCAAGGTGGTATCTCGACAAATCGTTATTTTGGATTGTGGGCTAGAACAAACATTTGAAAGCAGATAAGTTGAAGCGAGATTTCACTTTACCGGTCCTAACATCGTGGTCAGTAGTGACCATCAGAGACGGAAAAGACAAATCAATGGATTTTTCAACAAAAGTGAGTAGTGGGTGTTATGGAAAGAATAGCATCCCTAAAATAGAGCTGGGCAGGACACATCGCCAGAATGACCGATGAGCGTTGAACTAAAATCATCAGGAAGTAGCGACCACCCACAACACGACCTATGGGCAGACCACCAGAGCGATGGACAAACAACATCAAAAGAGCAGCAGGTAAGAATTGGCAGCAAGTGGCGGACGATGGAAGGAGGTGCGATCTGGCAAAGTGGGAAAATATTGGATGAGCGGGGGAAGGGAGCCTAAAATTTTGGAAAAACAGCGAACGTTTATTGACGGCCCCGAAGTAGTTTCGACATTATTGAAACTGTATCATTTATCAAACGGCATATTAGTTCGTAGAAGGTATTTCATTAGAAACCGCAAACACTTTTTCACGATAAACCAGTTCTACTGAACGGGTTTTGGAATAATCCAAAAAGGAAATTTTGCAGATTTTATTGCCTTCCATTAATTACACCTCTGTGCACTCTAAACGAAAGTACCTAACCAATTATCGATCGATTTTACAGAACACTAATATTCAATTAAACCTAAGGCCATTAACTAATTAATGAAAATGAAGAGGTTTATTTACATTTAAATTTCTCGAGGCTCGAAATGTTTCAATATTCGATTGATCAATATTAGAGGTATTCGAACACGCTGCTGTCGTTCCGTTGTTTCCAATTTTATCACCGCAAACGAAGAAGATGAACTTTATAATATTGTGTGTAATCCTTCGATATATTAATTCTATTTGCAATAACATTCATATTGAACTAAGAAGTAGGGATAACATCGACACGAGCTTGTTGGTTGTAAGAAATCCATCATAGCAAAAAGCAACCATTCATTCAACTCTGATTTTATTATGCAGTGGCGTTGGAATGAAATGTTCCATTCATACGACATATTACCCCAACATAGTGCGACTAGATGAAAGATCATAAACATAATGCCAGACTGATGGGATGTGTAATAAAATGGCACCAAGACCCACGACATCCCGATATTATACATATCTAGATGGATTCGTAGAGTTTTTGCCATTTTATATGGCAATACGTGGATATAACATTATTTACGTGATATTGAATGAATATTTGCTGACTAGTAAGTGTCCATTTGGACAGTGAGACTGCAAATAATGCCGGAGAAATGTTATACTGAAAGGACCATTTCTTTGTGTATATAACAGAGGATTGTGCCACTGTCATTCGATTGATGTATACGTACATAGCGTATCAGTGAAGCGGCATATTACAGCGGAAGCAAAGTTTTTCTATTACTTTTTAGCAAAGTTGCCAGGAACGTGTTATGAATTCATATTCAAGTTAGCACATGCATTGAGGATATCTATACCTCATTGATGTTTGATGTTTTATATGGAGGAAGAAAAGACAATTGTGGATCCCTTACCGTCTTCCACAGAATCTCATCTGTCTTTTTATTGTTGAAATATTGCGACCTTGTCACTCTTGTTCGACACGCTCTATAAACAAAACAATAGAAGACATTGCGAAACAACGAACTTATCAAAGATGAAAGAAACGTGGACACAATTCCATAACAAAACTGTCGGCCAGATATTAATTTCAACTTATCCTAAAAAGGTCGACTCCTCGTCAAAATATGAAATGAAATTAGAAATCTGTTAAGTCAAGCTGCCGTATTAAAACAACTAACAAAATCAGACTCTGGCTGACAGATTTTACTCTCGATTTGTTTTGCATTCTTTATCATAGGCAAACATTTTTATGCAAAGGTTTCCTGTTCGTATATAAAGGAATGAATTGAAATTGCTTAACACAAGGATTTGTTAAATGGAATTTGTCACAGTACGTTGACCCTTTTCTAATGTAACTGGAAGTCTGACTGGAAAACAAAAGAAAAGTTTGAATTAGGTCTATTTCGCGTCGGTATGAGTAAAATGTTTCGTAAATGGATTTCAGCTTCCTACTACAGCTCCAGTAATTCGTCAAACGGAAGAAAGTTTTCGTAAATCCGTTGGGTATGATTCAAGGTCGAGGTCAATCTATCTGGCTATTAAGAAACTACAAATCCTCCTTTGTAAATTAATTCCCAACTGAAAGTACATTTCCACCTCCATGAGCACATGGTCTTATTCACCACTAGCGCTACAAAAAATGGATTTCATGTGACACGCTGCACGATGTACAGTACAATCATCATGTGTCATGACATTATCCCTTCTTCTGTGACTCTGTAGCCAACAAGAAATGGACAACAGAAAAGAATGTTTTCCAGAAATTCATTTGAACGGTTCATTGATGTGATTCAAGTCGTTGAGTTCATAAATTGGGCCGGGCCGTTCATTAATTGCGTAACTCAAAAATTGACAATTTTAGGACCTTCCCTTGTCACTCTAGTGTCACGCGAGTTTTCTAAGAGTTTGTTATGTCACGCTATTGCATTTTCCGAATCACCTTCAATTAGAGGTAATGTGTCTTGGTTTTCTGAACAGCATTGCATTCAATCGTATTGTAAGACTGTATTCCACACACACACACTAGGCTAAGCGATTATAATAAATTGATTTATTTAATAAAAAAATCATGGAAACCATGCTATCGATTTTCTACCTTGCCCAACCACCACCGAATGCTTTGCCCTTGTCGACGTCGTGCTGTACGACAAGTTATGTTTTGGACCTGTAAGCGCCGAACCATGTTTTGTACGACTTTTAAAATGAAAGCGTGACAATCCAGCTATTTTTTGGTGCATGTTAAATTCCACACTGACACGTGCTCGACTGAAATGCATACTTTAACGAAGGACAACATGTCAAATCGAACAAAATTTGGGACTTCTACTTTACTTGTTTGTCACTATTATCGCGTAGTACCGTCGTTTTCATCTAACGGACTGACGACGCTGAGATAAATTTATAGAGAAATATGAATGTATTTTGCTACGAAGCGAAGCTCGCTGTGGGAAGTGTCCTCATTTTTCGAAAATAGTTGTCTTAACTTCTCGTTACCTAACGCTATCATAACGGCTCCTAGCTTAAGTTCCATTTCTATTCAAATTTACTTAATTAATTCTTTACACTTAAGTGACTACAACAAATTCTACTTTAGGACCAGATAATTGTTTATAACTGAACATGGCGTGAAATAGGTTGTGTGAAACATTGTTATCATTTGTTTGGCGCTTTATCTCTTTTATTGAAGA
Source organism: Phytosciara flavipes (assembly GCA_026413405.1). Lineage (NCBI taxonomy): Eukaryota > Metazoa > Arthropoda > Insecta > Diptera > Sciaridae > Phytosciara > Phytosciara flavipes. The sequence goes on from JANTFA010167304.1 coordinate 19,374, forward strand.
AAAACAACGCGATAAAAATGAGCCAATAAATATTTGAATGTTTATAAGACTACGGCATGGATTCTCACATTTAAAAGTACATGCAAAAACGTGTTTTCAGGGCCGGATTAAGCTTCTCAGCGCCCTGGGCCGAACTTATTCAGCGCCCTACGCCAAAATAGTTCAGCACCATCTCAATCGAAGACTGTCAGTCTTAGACTGAAACATATAAGAGGCCAATCGAAGCGCCGCAGGCAAACTTTTCTAATCTATAATTTTTACTTGACTTTGAGTGGCCTAC
>JANTFA010167415.1:0-19645 GCA_026413405.1 Phytosciara flavipes
GTCACCACTAGAAAATTTCGGTGCCACTGCCTTCGTGATCATCTCAGAGGTGTCTTAACCTGTTGTAAACAACCTTGGGCTGTGGTGACTTTTTGTTTAGCTGATGACAAGACCTCTTTAGTATATAGACTTGGCTATTTGTACCTAAATTGGATTAGATTAAACTAATACACTGAGAATTAACTTATTTAGCGTACATTGATTATACTTTCAGGTTCAAATTTGCATTTCAAGCAAAGTCTAAGTTACACTTAAACACAGAGCAAAATATTCAGGAAAAAGAGGAGAGAACTGCACAGCAAGCATAACAGATTCAGGCTAATAAGCCTCGTTTCTCTGACTTCCTTGTATATTTGCTAGAGATTTATCGATTTCTGACCAGAATTGTTCAACTGGGAGAAATTTAAGTTTTTGCTTACGTACAAACATTTTTGGCAGCCTTATACTTAATGGTTAAGGAGAGCCGTCAAGTTGAGAGTTGAGATCAGTGTAAATTAGTATAGTGACGTGTGACCCCGAGGCCAGTTGAATTTGAACCCTTTAGTATAAAGCCCTGGACAAATCTACCTTGGTAGATAAATATGCGATTTTCCCTATTTTGGCATTGCTCCCGAGACATGTTAGTTATTACATATAAAAATCGCTCTCGCAAAACTCTATATTATTACTATCGAAACGCATCGGAATCAAGAGGGCTGTGCTGGCTCTGAAAGTAAATAAAAATAGTGAGAAAAAACGTCAACACACTCAAAACACGCACTGAAATTAAAAATAAGTTTTCTCAAATTTTAAGTGATCGAGCGGTAGTGGTGGACCTCTCGTCCAAACTAACAAAAATATGAGTAGTACGTGCTCAACTTATCAGTATTTCTATATCGTAATTGTAATGACACCGTCATCCGATCTGTAAATTTTTCTTGATTTGTTATCGAATTTATCACAACCAAACATGATTACGGTTTCACTTTGCAACATCATAATATTCATTGATTGAAGCCCATTACAAAGGCAGTAAATTATTCACAAATTAAGCCAGGTTCTCAAGTTCAGTCTCTTGTTTGGTCATTGTTTTAAAATAATTTGGAGGTCAATGACATTGTCTAGACAACATAAAATGCATGAAAAAACAACACCGTACGTAGATACTAAAAGACTAGCAAATTTGCAGGTGATGACTCGGGGAACGGTTCTGTTGGAAAAGACTTGAAGAACGAGGCGACCGTTGAATCGAAATCTGAATCAACATTAGATGAATCGAAACCCGACGAAACACCAGACCAGTCGAACACCGAAGCAGACCAATCGAACGCCGATGAAATAAAAGAATCGAATGAAGACGCAACCTCATCTATGGATCCAGTGGAACAAATCCGCAAATTATTAGAACAAAAACTCGGTTTGAGTGTCAGTTCGGAAACAGTCGACCATGGATCTCGACGGGTAACATTAATTTTTGATTTGGTTTCAAAATATTTCCTAATTCAAATAACTCACAGATCCTTGAAACCGTTGACTTTAAAGGATTGATAAAGCACTGGAAGAGTGGAGGTTTCAAGAAGATAATCACAATGGTTGGTGCTGGTATTTCCACTTGTGAGTTCTGAGGTTTGACAAAACTCCGAATACGTTGAGTAAAAAAATATTTTTTCCTACACAGCCGCCGGTATACCTGACTTTCGGTCGAAAGGCACTGGCCTCTATCACAATCTAAAGAAATACAAACTTCCATACCCGACGGCCATATTTGAAGTTGACTATTTTCGAAAACAACCCAAACCGTTCTTCTCGCTGGCCAAAGAGCTGTATCCCGGAAAGTTTACGCCCACTCCCTGTCACTATTTCATTAAACTCTTGAATGACAACGGTCTGCTACTGCGCCACTATACGCAAAATATTGATACTTTGGAGCGTATCGCTGGAGTTCCTGGTGATAAATTGGTCGAAGCACATGGAACATTCCATACGAATCATTGCATCAACAAGAGATGCCGACAAGAATATTCGATGGAATGGATGAAAGGTAAGAAGAATGAATTCACTTGTTCGGTGGCGCACCAAACTCAAATTTATTTTGTTGTTCAAATTAGTGAAAATTTTCGACGACATTATCCCGAAATGTGAGAAATGCACTTCACTGGTCAAACCGGACATCGTGTTTTTCGGCGAGAATTTGCCCGACAAATTCTATACTCTGCCGCCGAACGATTTCGAAGAATGTGATTTGCTTATTGTTATGGGAACATCGCTCGAAGTGCAACCGTTCGCCTCACTAGTGCATCAGGTCAATGGCAATTGTGTTCGATTGCTGATCAATCGAGAAGCGGTTGGCCAGGCTTCATTTCCATTTTCCGACAATGGCTTCCAGTTCGATTCGCCGACCAATCGGCGAGATGTGGCCTGGTTGGGTGACTGTGACGACGGAGTGAAAGCGCTGCTTGCTGAATTGGATTTGACCGAAGATTTTGATAAAATGATGAAAGAGGTGAACGAGGCGAAGTAGAATGGAGTCTGGATTGTTTCATTCACCTCAAGCACCAATCTTTCTGCGCTAGAACACCTTTTGTTGACACTTTCTTTTTATAATTTTGCTAACAGAATAAATTTTAACTTTCGTCTTGTTGAATACCTTTGGGCATTTTCGTATCGAATGATTAGATGTACAACAAAATGCCGATGGTATTTGCGAATTGAAAACGTTTATATTCCATTTAAATCTCACACGTTTAAAAAAAGGGTTTTGCAGTGTTGCACAACCAAAGAAAATTTTCAATTTTTTTTTTAAATAAAATTTCAATGGCGTCCAGACGATGAAAGGGGAGCAGGAGACACGAAATTTTCTCTCCTTAGTAGCTTCGGCCGAAAAGGCAGTAGCTCACTGGCTTTTTCGTACACGCCGGATTGATACACTTGTCGGTTGGTAATATTCCAGCTGGTTGCTCGAATGGTATGCATAGTGATTTGGCGCCCATTAGTAGCTGTCCGGCTTCGGCTTCGGCTTCAGCACTGAAAGAAAAGTTTTCCGATTAAATCAAACGAACTGCCAAAAGTTCTCAACAATTCCCATCAACTTACACCGCACTTTGATCCTTGATTATGGTCTCGCAATCAATTTCACCACAGAATGGAGCCAACAGAACGTTTTTCTTATCCAAATTCTGGCAGAAATCTTTCCACTCTTTCGTCACCACCGAATGGCTATCGAAATCATGCTTCGCTTTTCGGAACAGATTGGCTTGAATTTCATCCAACACCTGTGTCACAGTTTTCACAATGTCAGCCCGCTGAACGGTGATCTTTTCGTTCGTATCACGACGCACCAGCACCACTTGATTCGATTTCATGTCTTTCGGGCCAAGTTCGATGCGAATCGGAACGCCTTTCACTTCCCAATGGTTGAACTTCCATCCGGGTGAATAATTATCGCGATAGTCCCCTTCGACACGAACGTCGCCCACTTTCAGTGTCACCTCCAGTTCGTTACAACTTTTCTGCAGCGCTTCACGATCGGAATCCGTTGAATTGACGGTAATGCCGCATGGAACAATGATGGCTTGAACACTGGCAACTTTTGGCGGTATCACCAAGCCCTTATCATCACCATGTACCATGATCATAACACCGATTGTTCGAGTGGTCAGACCCCATGAGTTCTGGTAAACAAATTCCTTTTCCTGTGTCGTTGGATCTTCGTACACGATGTCAAACATTTTCGAGAAATTCTTGCCCAAATGATGACTGGTAGCACCTTGAATTGATCGACCGCTAGCCGATATGAAGGCTTCGACGGTTGTGGTGTAATCACCTCCGGCGAACTTCTCTTTTTCGGTTTTACGTCCTTTTCGCACTGGGATAGCCAACAATTCTTCGTAAATTCGTGCGTACAGGTCTGGAAATAAATTTCGGTTAGCACATTCGACGAGTGAGGACGGGTGGTGTTACGAGTCTAGACTTACCTAAAATGAGGAGCACCTCTTCTTCCGCATCCTTTTTGCTAGCAAAAGCGGTGTGTCCTTCTTGCCACAAAAACTCTCTCGTACGTAAGAACGGTTGTGGATGCTTGAATTCCCAACGCACAACATTCGACCATTGATTCAGTTTTAATGGAAGATCTCTGTACGATTGAATCCATTTTGCGTAGGCCGGATACATAATTGTTTCCGATGTTGGACGTATAGCAATTGGTTCGGCCAAATCCGAATCACCCGATTTGGTAACCCATGCAACTTCTGGCGAAAAGTCGGCGATGTGAGACTTTTCCTTCTCTAAAGCTGACCTGGATACAAACATTGGGAAGTAGACTTCTTTGACGCCAAGTTTTTCGATTTCCTTTGTGAACCAGGCTTTGATAACGGTCCAAATTGACATCGACCAAGGACGAAGGATGTAACAACCAGATATGTCGTAATATTCAATCATTTCGCCTTTGGTTAGAATTTGACTGTACCAATCAGGAAGATTTTCATCCTTTTTAGCTTCGAGTCCCAATCGTGTTTGTTTTTTCACTCCTGTTCCATCGTCTTTAGCGTCACCAGCTGCCTTTGGAGCGGCTTTCGGTTTTGCAGCCTCTTTCTTCTCCTTCGGTGCAGCCTCTTTTTTGTCTTTTGGTTTACTGTCTGCACTCGACTTTGCATTTCCGCGACCAGCAACTGGGAAATCTGTACCCGTCAGCGTCTTGTATTGACCTTTCAATTCGAGCAGCAATTTGACGGCTTCATCAACTTTATCTTTTGCACCTCCAGACGATTTCAAACTTCTAACCAGTTCACCTTGAGCTGTGATTTTTTCAGACAAAACTTCCTTTTCACCCGAAGGTGGTGAAGTGCTAGAAGGGGCTGATGCCATTGTTACTGGAGCTGCAACGGTTGGTGCTGCAGAGGGAGTCCAATCTTTTCCGGTTGAGGTTTTAAATTCAGCTTTCAAAGCTAGCAAAGTTTTTACTTCAGCGTCGATAGCAGGCTTGGCGGCTTTCTTCGATTTTAAATCTCGGATTTTGTCGCCTTGTGCTACAATTTGATCGTTTATTGAATTACTTTGTGATGCTTGAGCAACTGACGCAGGTGCAGTTTGAGTTGGTGTAGATTCTGGCTTCCAGTCGGCACCGGTGAGTGTCTTATAATCGCCTTTCAAACTAAGCAGTGTCTTGACAGCTGAATCAATTTCTGGCTTGGCGGCTTTCTTTGCTTTCAGATCTCTGACCAATTCACCTTGCTTTTTGATCTTTTCGTTCAAATCAGAAGAATCGGTTTTGCCTGCTGGGGCTACAGGCGCAACAAGTTCAGCAGCACTTGGCACAACACAACCAGGTTTCCAATCTTGTCCGGTCGCGTTCTTATAATCAGTTTTCAGTGACAACAATGCTTTAACCTCGGTATCGACAGTTGCTTTGTCTGCCTTTTTAGTTTTCAAATCTCGGACTTTTTCACCTTGAGCAATGATCTTAGCATTGATTGCGTTAGCGGAAGAATCGGTTTTGCCTGCTGGGGCTACAGGCGCAACAGTTTCAGCAGCACTCGGAACAACACAACCAGGCTTCCAATCTTGTCCGGTAGCGTTCTTGTAGTCAGTTTTCAGTGACAACAATGCTTTGACTTCGGTATCTAACGTTGCTTTGTCTGCCTTTTTGGTTTTCAAATCTCGGACTTTTTCACCTTGAGCAATGATCTTAGCATTGATTGCGTTAGCGGAAGAATCACTCTTAGCTGGTGGTGCTGATGATGTTGTTGGTTTAGCTGCTGCTGGTTCACTGTCTGGTTTCCAATCTTTACCGCTTACACTTTTGTATTCAACTTTCAAAGCTAAAAGCACCTTAACAGCCGCATCAATATCAGCTTTGGCCGCTTTCTTTGCTTTTAAATCTCGTACGGTGTCACCTTGTTGTGTGATTTTCTGGTTGATCTCGGTTGTGTTGTTAGCTGCTGGTTTCTGGAAAAAAAAGAAAATTTGGATTTCAAATTTGATTCGAAAATCAGTTTCACCGTTACGAGACGTTCAGAAAGTGATTCTTTGAGGTAAAATCAAAACGGAATTGATCAAATTCAGCGGCCATTGACCGAGAGTTCCTGCTATTAAGATGAGATAATTTCTATGCGAAACATTCAACGAGGAAAATGAACTATACAATGGAACATCGTTACAATTACTTTGCTATATGAAAAAAGAGCCAGGGACGAGATAAACACCTGGATTAGCGCAAATATTTTATTTGTGTTCGAGTCCACAGAATTGCACACATTTAATACAGAACAATTCAATCGAATGAAATGGTATCGTCACACCGAAACTTTTTCTAATATTTTTTCAGAAAGGAAATGCGAAATGTTTACGTTGCAAGTGACTTACACGATCTTACGCAGAGTGAAAATTAATTACCAAAAGACGAACTCTGTATGCGAACAAATTTCAATTCACATTCAATCCGACACACACACAAAAATTTAGATTCAAATTCAAAAGTCTTATCAAAATGCCACATTGAACATTTTTTTATGTCGATTCCACTTAAATGCGCGAGCTATAATACTGTTCGGTGGTTTCATAACAACACCGAAATGTTACACGTTTCTTTCATTTCTTTTACTTCTTCATTTGTGTGTTGTTGATTTTTTGTGTGTTGATGATGGTACAACTGATGATGGTTGCCTTTCACTTTTTTGTTTCTTCATTATAATCATAATTTATTGGGCGTTTGAGATGAGCACAAAGACTGAGTTTGTGTTTGAAGAAGAAAAAAAAATTCACAAAAAATGATAATGAAGGTGGCTTATTGGATGATAGAAGTTCTGACTTAATTCAACAATAATTTCTAAATTCAACGAACATTTTTGACAAATTCATTTACATAAATTGGAAATAAGGAGGTTTCATTGGATGCTACGAAAGTGATTCATTACGTGAGGAAACAATTTTGAGATGAAATCAAACTCGCAAGTGCGTTGTTGAGCAACGCAACGTGCGGTAACTGTCTTTCAGACAAGTTTAGAGTTTTCATATCCGAGCCGAAGGCGAGGTATGTAACTACACTTGTCGAGTAACAGTTACCACAGCAAGTTGCTCAGAAACACACAAGTGAGTTTGCTTTTGTCATAATGTTTCCGAATTAATGAGTTAAATTGCAGTCTGGATTACTGCCTGCTATTTGCAAGTTGAATTTTACATACAAATTTACAAAAATGAACCGAAAATATTCTAGATTTTGCTCGATCTTCCCGTGGACGAAAATATTCCACATTCAATGGATCATTTGCACAGAAGGCATGTTGCTGTGTAATGTTCAACTTTCACATGGGGTGGGCAATAAAAATTTACAAACTTGATCAATCGTATATTTCTCAGAACTGTCGTCATTTGACGTTGTCGGCGAGTCTCTTCACTATACTAAATTTTCAAGGACAATTTGATTGAACGCAGAAAATTTTCATGAACTTGTCGATTATGCCATCGCTGATATTTGCTGTTTGAAAGTAAAATTCGGCAGGTCTCTATTTGGGGTCATACATTAATTACGTACGCAGTGTACGCTTGATTTTTGACCGCCTTCCCCCAGTCTGTACTCGGTTTTATGTGAAAAAAATGGCAAATTTTTGACACCACCTTCCCCCTAAGAGCGTACGCTCTTAATGGATGGTCCCTTCAATGCCGAAGACACACTAGCAATTTTCCATTGCTGACAACGACAAATATGCTGCGATTTTTGTTGAAATCGGATATTCACTACAGACGTAACAATGGAAAACGCAGCACTTTATGCACTGTTTTCTGGATAATCGTTACGCTTCATAGGTTCTCATCTATGGGTTCAATGCTCACACAGGCACGGAAAAATTAAAGGTGAAAAAATTGTAAAATCGAAGAAAGCAGTTGTTCCCGAAGTGCCCTATTTTTTCAGGAATTCCTATTGACTATAGCGGTAAATTGGTTTCTGATTCGAAAGTTCACGCTATCAGAAATGAAATGAAAAATGTAGATTTCCATTTGATCACCATATTTTGTGTCAAATCTCAACCACTCATAAATTTGAAACGTATCAAATTTCACTTTCCTTGGCCTTCCAATTTTTCTTGTTTATGAATTGGCAATGTTCGGAGTTTAGCAACCAAAATCTGGCTCTAAATCGTTTTTTCTAATCGTATTTCAAGACAAGTAAGATTCTTCTATATCAAAAATGTAGGTAGGCCTGAGTGGGCGACGTTGAAATATTTATCATTAGTGGCATTTGAAGGCATTGTAAGTGAAAATATAGAATTCCAACAAGAGCGAAGTCTGCAGCCACAGCGAAGCGAGTGCCATCGTTTGAGTTGGAATCTACTATTATTCTCCGAAAAGTGAACATAACGCTCTTCCTCATTGCACGGCGTGAATTACTGTTTTTATTCACGAAATTAAAACATCACGGCTCACCCCGTTGACAAGAGTTGAGAAATGGTCGTTTATTGTAGTAAAGAGGCTGTTGGTCAAGTGTGACAATACACATCGTGTTTTTACCACCAGCATTTACCACCGAGTTGCGTACAACGTTAGGAAAACGAAAACGCCAACAAATCGTTATTTTCTCAACTCATTTGAGTGAAGAAAGTAGGACCATTCACGCCGCACGGATCGAAAAATAAAAGTTCACTCAAAGAATGTTAGGGTCGACGATAGAATATTGTTCTTGACAAAGAAGACCAAAAACAATGTTTTGTGCACCGCAGGCGAAAAAAGTGAGTAGAGGAGTCGAACGAAAATAGTGGCATGCATTTTCAATCAGCTATGAGAACCTAGCATTTCGTTAGAGAATGGCTAACAAATAATGCAAATTTTACACATCTAATCACACGATATTTCGTAAGTATTGCGACTATTGCAACACATATTTCAGAGAGTTTTTCTTTCTCTCAGACTTTCGCAATATTTACCAAAACCCAATCACCGACGACAACCGCGATATTGTCACTATTGGCGGTAATCCTTCTTGAGGTTTTCATATAACAACAGTTGATTCTAGGTAATTGTCAGCATGGTAAAGTTTGCTATAGTTACACTGGTCCCTATATCAGAATTATTTGCAATGAGCACCGTTCAGGCATCTCAATTAGAAAAATTTATGCTAGGCCCGGTCGTAGTACTCAGCTTCGAATTTTACTCTTCTTGATAAACCTCCTCAGCCTCGTCTAGCAATTGAATCACTTTCCCAAACCAAAAATGTAGAACAAAAATATCGTTTCAATACTCACCGCCGTTTGCTTTGCTGAAGCAGCAGACTCTTTATTCGCAGCAGGTGCCTGAGTCGATGGTTTTTCTTTGCCATCAGGAACTTCAAGTAGAATTATCGGAGATGTGACTCCGGTGTAAATGCTAGGTGGAGCATAAGCTCGATCGACTTTGAAATATCCACGTCGTTGCAGTTGAATGATGTCGCCTTTCTTGCATTTCCTCAGTTCAGGATCGCCAATCATTTCAACTTCGGTCTGCCAACAAAAGAAATTGAATTAATGCATCGTTCATGCACGCCAAGAATTTCGAGAATTTTTACCCGGGTCTCATGGCCGATAAAGTTTTTAAAGTCCTCGTCCTTGCCCAAAACTGCTTTGCTGATGATATGCTCGAAGTACACACAGTACGTCGGTGTGAATTCATCAACAGTCTCGCACAACCAAGTCAATTTAACCGTTTTCTTGAAATCTTTGTTGTCCAACCTAAGACTGGCGTCGATTGACACAATCTTTCCATCTTTTCGATTGATTTTGTTGATCAGCAAATTGCCCCAATTTATGAATGTGGCCATTTCGCCTTCTTTCAACGCTTCAGCATCGACGTAGTCAATCAGTATGCGCGGACCGAACCAGACCGTTTTCATGCCAACATCAGCATTCTTTGGATGAGCTGGCACCTCGGATTTCTCTTGAACAGCACCGGCCACATTGACAACAACACTATTCTTGTCGACGGCAGTGTACCTTGGGACAACTGGATCAATCACTTTTTTGTTGAATGCCCAAATTTTGTCCCATTCCATGAACACCACCGATTTACTCGAACCCTGTGCGATGATGAATTCCTTGAGACCTTGAACGGTCATACCACGACGCAAAATACCGCGAACAGTTGGGAACCGAGGATCATCCCAGCCGTCCACCAAGCCTTCTTCGACGAACCAGGTGAGTTTTCGTTTCGACAGAACGGTGTTGGTCATATTCAAGCGGCTGTACTCCCAAATATATGGACGGCGTAGTTGTAATGCTTCGATGAACCAATAGAATTGGTCGTCTCTGTACGAGTGCGTTGGTGTAAACAAAATCAAATTTCAGAGGACGATTCATCGAAGCAGCATATTCAAACATTTACCTATCGTGATACTCCATGGTACGCAGGGTGTGAGTCACATTTTCGATGGCATCAACAATCGGGCAAGCAAAATCGTACGTCGGGTAAACTCTGAAAGTAGATTTTGATCAGTTGCGATACTGAATGTTCAGTCAATAAGTGCACGAACTTGTATTGCGTTCCCGTCCTTGGATGAGGTTCATTTTTGCAACGATAAATTGTCGGATCCCTGAGACACCCATTTGGTGATGCCATGTCGATTTTGGCACGAATACAGCACTTCTGACCACTGGCCGATCCCTTCAGCATCTCACCCCACATTTGGAAATTTTTCTCGACACCTGAAACAGACAACCGGTCGTTTTGAGTGATGAGCGTTGTGCTATGTCACACTGAAAGAATCTTACTGTTGCTTCTATTCGTCGATTCAGTTCGTTGTTCTCGTTCCTTTTTCATCTGTTCCGGCTCAGTGTTATCCGCATAGGCTTTGCCTTCCTTCATCAGTTTTTCGCAGTACTCCAGCATCAAATCGAAATATTGTGACGTGTGCGTGAACAGATCTGGTTTGATTTCAAGCATTTCCAAATCCTCCAGAATTACCTTCTCGAATTCTACGTTCTCTTTGGCCGGATTGGTGTCATCGAATCGCATAATCAATTTGCCGTTGAACGCTTGTTGATAGTATTGGTTCAGTAATGCCGCTTTTGCGTGGCCAATATGCAAGAAACCAGACGCTTCTGGCGGAAAGCGTACGATGACTTTTCCCATCTCAGCTCCGGGCAAATCAACAAACTTTCCTTCTTGCTTGCGTTCGCCGGATTTTTCAACTTTAGCCGGTTGCTTAGTCACTTGTTTTGCATCGGCTGGCAGATTTTTGATCACATTCTCAACGGATGGTTGTGACCGAATCAAGTCATACCACCGTTGCACATTATTTGGTAGAGGAAGACTTGATTCTGCTTGCAGTACCAGAAATATTTCGTTGAACACCGACAAATCGGCTATGGTTAGCTTATTGGCAACCAAATAAGTCAACGGAGCTAAACATTTCTGCAGATAGTCCAGTTTCGATTGAACATTCGATTGAAATGTTAATGAGAATGTCAACCAGTGATCGACTTGAGTTCGTTCGGCCGGTGACTTGCCATACAATTCATATTTTAGTGCTTCACGAGCCAATGCCCGTAGGATATCGTTGGTTGAGTTGCACACAAGCTTTGTGTTGTTGCGAAATACGATCGACGTTTCGGCACTCCACGTATTTTCAGTTGGAACCGTATCTTTAATCATTTCGGCAACAATAAGTCCACCTAAACACACACAAGAAAACAAATGATGCAACGTTGAAGCAATTGGATCAAACATTTTGTTTCTATTGAGTTACCGATTGGCGGACGCTTCAAATTGGATGTAAGTTTGATTGACATGTTAGCGGTCAAATTTCGGTATTTTAGCAAATTTTTGCAGTATTGTTGTGGAATTCAACAAGACACGTTAAACCATCTAACCCCTCTCAGAAGGAAAAAAGGTGCAATTGTAAATGTCAAAATAATCATCGCGCGGCGGACGAATCAAAGTCGAACGTATGTTGGGTCATTCAACATACTGACTTCAGTTTTATTTGTTGGGAAATTAGAGGGATTTTTCGTTTGAATTTTTGTCATGAAATTAAATGGAACAAAAAAGTGTCGTACTCATACCCCGCATACCCCTCAAGAATCTTTTAGTTTTCTTAAAATACACACAATTTCTGCCAAATATTGTCACCGGTGATCAATTTATGAAAATAATGTCACTCGGAACAAAAAGGTTTGGAGCACATACCAAAAATGTGAATGCTTCACTCAGTTGAATGACAACGGGTGGCACACAAAATTGAAAACGCACTCATTACAGATTGTGTGCAAAGACAACTTGAAGAAAATAAATTTTCTTGTTGAGTGTGAATTGTCATACAAAATTTTATAAGGGCAGATGTCACCCCTAGAAAGTTTGGGTGCCACCGCCTTCGTGATCATCTCAGATGTGTCTTAACCTTCTTATCCTGTTGTGAACAACCTTGCACGGGAACACACCAACGAAAGTGTAAGACAGGTATGGCCAATCAGTTGATTTATCTTGAACATGCTCACAACTTATGTGAAAATTATGTTAAACTGAGTGCGTTTAGAAAGCCTCTATCTCCCCGGGCTCTGGCCATACCTGTTCTACAGATTCATTGGAACACACCACCTTTGAGTGAGTTTCGCATTTCACTTATTTGCTCTCCATTACTATGAGAAAATCAACAAAATCTCCAACGACATACAAATCTTGCGATTCGATGGGCTTTAGAGCACCTAAATACAAACGAAAAATATTTTTCTCAACTCAGTGACGAAAAGTAAAACTTTCGTTGGCTCTATTGAGAAAAACATTGGTTTAAACTCGGTGATAAATGGTTTTTAAGCACACGATGTGTAAAGTCACACTCAGCCTGCGGTCTCTTGTGACAATCTACAATCTAGTGCCTGAAGAATCATTTATCACTCGGTTATGTAAATAACTATTTCGAAGAAATTTCTCATTTCAACACACATGACCCGACATTTCCCTAGTCAATTTTTTTTTTTAAAAAGAAAGTCAATCGACCGAATTTCTGAGTGAGAATTTTCATACCAAATTTTCCTCACAACCTCAGTACGATGTCTGATTTCGTTCGATTGATGCTTTTGTGAGAATTTTTTCTACTCTGATTACAATTTGAAGTTTTGCTAAGCCTTGTAATGATGAATTTCTAGTTGCTTAGTAGACTACTAGCAGTAGTATAATATGACTAACTTTCCCTTTTCCTTAAGAGAACGGCTCGTTGAGGTCGAATGGATAAATGACGGCTCACAGCCTGAAATCAAATGTTGTTATATTTAATAAAAGACCCGCGCGAATTGTGCACGCAATGGTAGGTTGTCCATAAAAGCCAGAAAAATGATAAGTTGGTACGCCTGCGGCTCTCCATAGGAGCCAAATGTCATTCGCATGTTCGTTCTGTCTAGCCGATCCGATAAAAAAACATGTCTCTTCAAAAAACACTGCATTTTTCGACGCATCTTTACATCTCTCTTCAATTTTTCTTTATGGTATCTTCCTAAAAAAATTGCTTTAAGCAATATCTATCCGTCAGAATCAAAGAAATGATACCTAGATGGCGTTGCGTTACACTAAACTTGTTGATTCAACTGCAAATTTCCTATTAGACCAGAAACATCGATATAAGAAGGCCGACAGCTACACTATCTAAGCATCACAATTTACTGAGATTCCATTTTTATTATAATCAAAAGTGACGTCAATTATTAAATCAATTAAGCAGTGACATTTCACGTGTTACAAACGTGATAGTGAGTCCATAAGCCGCGTGCACTCGGTACGAGTCTAAAGTTTTTGACATATCTACAAAAAGAACGTATGTCTGTCAGTATATCGACTCAGCTCCATACCGTATACCGTATACATCAAAAAAAACGTATTTGTGCGTACGAAAACATTTTAATGGATGGTGGATGAATTTTGATTTGTCAATTATTATTTTTTGTTACAAAGAACAAAAAGCGGAGTTAATTCAAGGAGCACACAAAACAAAACAGTGACAATTGGAACAATTAATTGTTGTTAGTGAATGAAAGTGGTTTGTTAACGAAACGTTTATTTTTTATTGAATGGACTTTGGAATATTGGAATATTGTGAAAAACGTCAAAAATATTAGTAGATGGTGTTGATCAGCGAAAGTTTTTCATAATAAATGTTGTAAGCAATGACAAATGTAACAAAAATGGTTAATCAAAGTGATGAGACGGTTGAGGAAACGGTTACTACTAGTAAGCCCAAGGCAAAGGAAAAGCGAAGGTGAGTTGTACACACTGCGAACTCATTTTACATTTTATTTTGGGCGACATAAATACACGTACGTACATATGCATAATACAATCTACGGCCACACTCAATATCACTGTGTTATGACCTATGTGCTCGTAATCGAGACGAATTTTGTGTTTTTTTTTGTAGGTGCCTTTTTTCATTAATAATTTTGCTTTGAAAATCATAATTAAACGGAAATTCCATCCGGGAGTTTTAATTGTTTCTTTTGTGGCTAAATATATTAACGACAAATTCTGCCCATTAACCGAGTCAATAAAAAACTTATTTTCGTACAATCATAGCCATGGTATTCGACGCACATATTTGCCTGCCATATAAATGGAATCTCAGCTCGCAACTTCTTAAAATGTGTAATATTCTCAGTACAACAAATATTATGTTGTTGGTTGCGATACTTAATGAGACCGAAACATTTTTTGAGCAATGCTAACCATAATTTTTATTCGTGACTTGTAATGTGATAAATCTCCTTTTGTTTTTTTTTTATGGAATCATAAAGACTCTTTTAGTTTTTCCATATGATTGGTTGTCGTTCTTGAAAATATTCTGTTATCTAAGGCCTGCCTAATAAAATGCTGCGAAAGCTAATCTGAAAAACGAAGAAACAAAAAATTTCACAGAATTTTTACGAACTTTTCTGTTGATTTGGGTATGTATTAGGTGGATATTTAGGAAGGTTTGGGGTGGGGTGAGCAAACCTTTTGTTGAGCTAACGCAAGTATACTTCTCTTGCAAAGAAAGTCAAACAAAATATATTGAAAATTGACATATATATTCGAATAAGTCAACATTACGTACATTACATTATGACCAGCTCGACCAGCTGTACAACAAGTGTATTGCGAGTATGTGTGTGATAACTTTATAAAATGAGTCGGAATATGAAAACAAGTAGAAAAAAAAAGTTAATTTTGGACTACTCTTGTTCAGTGAACAGCCGAAATATACATTAAAATTGAGTGGCAACATTTTGTTGTCTTGCTAATTGATAAGATGCGTCTTGTAAGCGCTGAACAGCACAATTTGTATCGGAAAAATTGATATCTTTGTTGGCGAAACTTGTGACTTAATTCACTTTCCACCAAACACAAAGCTATTCAACTACACTGTCGCTCTACCAAGGTGAAATGGTTGCACGATCAGAAGTCAGGAGCCTTTCTCTCTTTTGCATTACACTAGCGAGGTCTTTTTCTGTGGCTGCCTTCATGGAAACATTTTCTCGCCTCGATTATACTCCCGCACATAAATACAGTCGATTTCATTGTGATTTGTATCAGAATTTTCTTCAGCTGGATTCCAACTGTCATACTCGTACAAACAAAACTGCTTATCAGTCTTTATACGGTTTCGCCACACTTGCACTTGCGCGTATGTATAAGGAGCCACCCATTAAGTGCGTGTACGCTCGATTTTTGACCCTACTCCCCGTCTGTACGCGATTTTGTAAGGAAAAAAATCCAAAAACGGCCAAAACGGCCCTCCCCTAACACGTACGTACTTTATGCATGAACCCTAACTATTTCACATAAATTAACCTTAACCTCAACCTCAATGTCTTCAATGTCTGTCAGGCAGCCAGGTTTGATTACATTGCATTGCCTTGAACTTTCACTCGTGTGAAGACACCTTGGCAGCTTTGTTTGTATGAGTGGTCTAGCTGGAATTCAGCTGGAGCGATGAAACCATTTACTATAAAATTTGAAGTTTAACGATCTATTCAGCGAGCTACTTTCAAACGTTACCGAAAAATTGTCCTACCACTTACACCAATACTCTCTCTAGCATAGGGACTCTCAATTCGTTGTGTCAAATTCACACATTTCTTTGTTTTCTACAATATTTTACAAACATTTCTGTACATTTTGAATGACTGTGTTGTATTTTACATGTAAACTCCTACTACTACTACTACTACTATTGGCTACTTGATGCCAATTTCGTATCTGATCTGTTCTACACTACTTCGAAATAACACACGAAATGGAAAAGGTCATAGGAACGGTGAAGAAAAGCTTAGATGCGAATATGATAGTTTTTACGTGTTACGATCGGTAATTTTCAGTTGCTTTGAATAACTTAGTTCGTAAAAGTTTGTCTATCCTCAGCATTATTGGCTAATTTGCACTAGCTGGCAGTTACTCAGTGTAACAGTCAAACCAACCTAACTAGGTCTTGTTAGATTGGTCTCAAGGTCTCCTAGGTCTCGTAACACCGATTTTACCACATTGAGTAAGGAGCTGAATATATAAATGACGTCTACCTAGATGACGACGATTTCGCACAGTTTTGGACATAGGGGGACATATGGACATATGTGAGAGTAAAACAATAGTGTTTTTGGCTCTAGAAGAGCTGCAAAGTACCCCAACAACGAAATAATTAGGAGTAGCCGTACGTAACTCAGCATTGTAAGACCAAGCAGACTTCAATATGACGACAGATTCATAATCTCAATGTTTCTTTTCGCAATTTTTAGATTCAATTTAAATTTTTCTCTATTTTAGTTTTCTATTTTTCGCTAAGGAAATGTCTGTTTTAGTGGTTCAAGGTTCCCGGAGGATTTCAAAATTTGCTACAATTTTTCCTTAGCGTTACAATATTTGACACGGAGACCAGTAGATAGTGTTTTGATATTATTCAAATGGGCTAACAGAATGTATGACAAGAAAATTAAAGTCAAATCCTTCAAAAATATGGACGATAATAGCTTACTAATAGTGAAAGGACGCGATTTTAATTTCTGCATGAAAATCATCATGAAAATATCCTTTGGGTAAAAGTTGATTCAAGCTCACCGTGCCTGATTCTGATTGAAAGACAATTTGCAATATACCGAAATCGAGGTTGCCATTGGTGAGCCATTTACTTGGTTCGTGATTATGAAGAAAAACATTAACTTTTCTACAATAACGTTAACCAGCTAAGCGGATGAGTATGAGTTGGAAATGGCATCGTAAACCCGATAACTTCTAACCTATTCTGTTGTAATACAATCCGACACGTTTTGCATGTTTATGGATCGCAATTTCATATCCTCGCGAACACAAAAAAGAGTAACGTTCGGGGAATCGTTTCAATTTTATTGCCTTTCAATTACCATGTCTTGTATTAGAATCAGGCTATGGGTAATTGCGTGTAGAACACTTAAAAAATGAGAATAAGGAAATGCAATGACGATACTTTGGTGCAACCTGTCTATTGTGCACATATCCATCAACATTGTGCCCCTATTTGATGCAGAATTTGATGCTCAATAAACATGCTGACGTTCTCTTTGTTCTCCTGAAATTCGTTACTATGTTAAAACGTTTCGTACCTTCATTCATAACAAATTTTGTTGTTCTGTTGAATTATTTGAAAGGGAACCTGTGCCTCGTCGAAAGAGAATGCAGATGCTCTACCATTTATTGTTATTATTGGATAGGTTACGTATTCAAAGTATAGACATTCAGTGAATGTAAATATTTCGCTAAACACGCAATAACATTCACGCTAAAACGTCTTTTCAATTCGGAATAAATCAACCATTTTCAACTCAATTTTGTATGTAAATTAATTGCAATGTTTTCCATCAATCAATATACTCGGTCAAATTGAATGTGTACGAATGGAGAAGTCATTTGCGTAAAATAACATGCGAATTCCCTTTCAACGGTTAGCAGGCGCGTGCCATTAATGAACATTTTAGTTAAGATTCTTCCAACTAAGATTCTTTTCTAATTGAGATACTGTTCACCAAACCAAATATACCACCTCATGCATGGACCTGTAATTGCACCAAATTATCACGTTGCATCTACTCAAAAATTCTGGTTAGACTGAAATATATACTCGGTGCACATTAAAATAGAATAAAATTGTGATGACCAAAGTGAATTCCAGTTTCGTTTAAAAAAAAAACCACCACAAACCTGCTTGTCCAGAAAATGTCTTGTTGACAGATTTGTAAAATATTTTACTATTTTTGGAACCGATTTTGTACGAATAATTTGAACACAAAATCTCACAACGGTAAGGTGATCTCTGATTTCTTCCTTCGTCCTTTCTTAAAAGCACTACCAACGACAATTTTAACGTTTGTGCGGAATACTCTCAAGGAACGTTCATAAATTACGTAACGCCAAAGGGGGACTTCTGCTATTTTGTGACAAAGTGTGAGGGGGTTTTGACAGTGACGTTACGTAACGAGAAGTCAAGACAACTGTTTTAAACAAATGCGCGAAATCGTTAATATTACAGTGTGCCAAAATGAAGCTGCAGTCCGTTAGCTGAAAACGGCGGTACTACACGATAATAGTGTTGTCCTTCGTTAAAGTATGCACTTCAGCCGAGAATGTGTCACACTTTCATTTTAAAAGTCGTACAGAAAATGGTTCGGCGCTTGCAGATCCAAGACAGATCTTGTCGTACAACTCTACGTCCACCAGGGCGAAACATTTAGTGGTAGTTGGGCTAGGAGAAAAATTGACGGTTCGGTTTCCTCGAGTTGATGCTGTTCAATTACCTAGATACACTGTCTGTAGTTGAAGAGGAGTAGTGGGCTCGTGTGACACTAGCGTGTCAGGGTGAAGGAGGTTAAGCAATTTATGAACGGTCCTTCACCGTCATACAAAAATATCCATTGAATTTTCAGTGCCAATTCTGATAGCTAGAAGTCTACCCACACAGAACCTCAACCTAGATAAAATACATTGGACTGTCCTATGTTTATAAAGAAGGGTTTTACAGTCTCGGAAAGTGAAAAGTGAAATTTAACATGTTTTCTGATTTGAGTTGTTGTTGTGGTTTGTGACAGAGAAATGATACCTATAGATGACGTTGCATTGCAACGCAACGCCATCTAGGTATCATTTCTTTCGGTTTGTGATTGTTACCACAAGAATTTCATTTAACAAATGAAAGCCTTGCATTTCATTTTTCCTAGACTGTACCATAATATTGCGAGAACTATACGTTTTTTCATCGATATGTGATTCGTGATCGCATGCTTGCATAATAGAACTATGAATAATGAAATTCAATATAATACCATTCAGCAAAGGAGCTTTAACCTCTTATGAACTACAATCGTGCACCCATTAAATTACTAAATTCGTTAATTATTTCGTTTGAATTATCATCGCCTCTAGTAATATTCGATGTAATTACTCAAATAGGTGAGTTAAAGTGAGGCTCTACTCCCGGTTAGAGACTTTATACCACAAAACTTAATGGGTCAGATGATTGAAATGGTCCCTTGTGTGTTTACTGATCGGTGAACTTCAAACAAAAAGCTTCAATTGTCCCATTGGTGTGAGTCACGTACTAATTGATTTCATTAGTTTCATTTCCTAAGGTGAACAGAACAGGTCGCACCTGTTAATTTTGCTTTCGATGTCGATAAAAGATGACTCGCTCTCCTTAAAGTACACATTCCGTCATTGTCTT
>JANTFA010167526.1:0-19640 GCA_026413405.1 Phytosciara flavipes
AAATATTAGGTGGATATTAATCATCACCAAACTTTTTTGTATCATACTCGTACAATAAAATGACATAAATAACCGATTTGAGTTTGAATTTTTTTTTCTTAATTTTCCGGACAATTTTCATTCTGAATATCTCTACAATTATAAACAAATCTACCAAGGACTAGATCGAAGTTGATCAGTATATTTTACATGTGCTCTAAAGTATCGAATAGCACATCTGTTGATAGTATAAAGAGACGTTCATTTTTAGATCTTGTAGTGTACAAGCTTCCGGACAATTTTTATATATGAAAGGACAATATCCGACGACTCATACATGTCCGGGGACTGGTACGCCAACACAGCTATCATATGTTACTTTGTGTATAGATCTTAATAAGCTTCAACGGAGCATAGAACTTTCAGATGAAAAATATAGAATCCAACCACAATCTCGTGAAGAGATTATCTACGTACATTGAAACCGGCCTATGTGGTCTTGAGTAGTATTTTTGACTAGTAGAGCTCTCTTTTTAAAATCGTTACCTGACTTTCCATAACTTCCTTTAAATCTATGGAAATATTTTACATACATTCGGTAAACTCAAGAGAATATCTGTTTTGAGTTTATTCAGTTTATCAATCTGTCGACTTCTTTGGAAGCTTTTAATGTTTCAGTTCTTTCTCCCAGCAGGAGTTTTTATCCCAGCGAAAAAAGAGTCTACAGCGAACATAAACATACATTGCTTACGCATTTATTCAAATTTCTGTACACGAAAGCAATGCTGTCAGTACATTGACGAAAAACATTATCGTTTGTTCATGCTAAATTCATTAAATTCATTAAATATTTTCTTTGGCAATTCCCCGTTAACCTATTTGGTGACATTAAATATCTATTCACACGAAATAGGTTAAGAACGGGAAATTGCTAATGAAAATGTTAAATGAATTTCATTCAACATAGACAAACGACAATTTCTTTCGTTTGAATTACACAAATTTCGATAAAGAAAATGAAGCGATTCGAAAACTAAGCATTGCAATTTTGGATTTTTTCTGGAGTTTTCGCCCCTTCCATGAAAACTTAAATGTTCAACTGCTTTGGACGATTAATTTTAGGAAATTTCACGATTTATTGTCCCGAACGGAGTCGAAAACAGGATAAACTGAATATATGGACAGTTCCATCGTTAGTTTCGTTACATTTTGAATTTTTTTTCACTTACACATAGCTCCGAGTCAATGAACCGAAACAAATTTTAGTTTTCTATTTTTCTCGTTGGTTTGTTAGCTTTCAGGAAAAAAAAGGTTTGGGGCGAGTGATGAAGAGCCTGCAGAGATATCTGCAATATTCCAAACACAGAAAATGTTACAAGAAATGACATTTTACGTCGCACTTTCTGTGTTTGGAATATTGCAGATATCTCTGCAGGCTCTTCATCACTCGCCCCAAACCTTTTTTCCCTGAAAGCTAACAAACCAACGATGAAAATAGAAAACCAAAACTTTTTTCGGTCTATTGAAAAATGTAACGAAGTTGCCAATAGAATACACAAAACAATAATATTCTCTTAAGTTTACCGAATGTTCAAGAAATAGAAACGAAAATAATTTCATGGAATAATATCTAGTATGCGAGTCAAAAAATGAGAAGCAAAGAAACAAGGACCCATATGATTATGGTAAGTTGTGTAGAGAGATTGGCAAACTCACAGGTCGACTTCAAATTCGCACATTAGAAGTAAAAAAAAAGTATTCCAGTGGTAGATCAATACGATGCAATAAAAGTAATAAGAATAGAATCGGTTAGAATTCCGCTACTCTACAATGTATTGTACAAAAAATTGGATGCCTTCATTCCGCTTATAGTAACTTAGTGACTACTCTTATACTATCTCCAAAATGCAACTCTTTCACTCTACTCTATCTCATCTCTACTCTAAAACTCCCAAAAATCACATTTACAATACATTATGGCGAAAACGCAATCTCAAAACTATTTCATAAAAAGTAGTATCAAATACCATCGAAAACGGTCGAGCATTGGGGTTTGGCCTATATATGGACGGCAGTAATAATGGAGACGAGCCAAGATATAATTTAGCTACACGTATAATGTCGAATGGCGTTGAGGTTATTGTAGCTGGCGACAAAAGTACACTACCCGGTGAACCGAACGTTTTGAGAATACTGCCCAGCAGCCACTACAAACAAAAAACAATGAAAGCGAGTACATTGAAAGGGGATCACATGGTAATGATGCTTCCAGATGATTTAGAGGTAAAAATGACAATAAATATTGCTGAATTGCAGCTACTAAAACTAAATTCGTAACAGATTGACGAGTTGTCCTCTTCGCTATACGATTTAAATAAGTTTGTAACGCGAACCTGTTTAACCACCTATACATTTTTGACGACATACCTACAAGACGGTACTACAACAGTCGAAAGTAGAGAGAAAGTTATATCGAATACAGCAACAGAGGAACGAAATTTGTTGAAAATTAGCCCGACACCGACTGCTGGTTTGACCTTCACACAGGTAGCGGAGATGATTTATACCTCGAAATAATGGCCTAATGTCTACATTGTTTATTTTTTGCAGACACCAAAACTGGCTATTGGAACTTTTCCAACGACATACACATATCTGAATACAATTTTCGATGGTGATCAGCCAATAGTGCTGACTTCTAAGCACACTGTCACAAACACAATTACTGCTCCTGATGATTATCTGTCGTTATTGCAACCATCCGAATCTGTAACAGCTATTCACGACACTAACACCTACTATAGTACGGTAGCTCTAACGAAAACGATACACGATGACGATCAGACAAAACTTATTAGTACCGACACCGTCTTCACGCAAATTGTAATTACCGAGTCACTGCCATCGAAAATGACATCGATCATGACCTCATACGTTGCATTTGATGTTGACGATCCACTAAACAATGATCTTAAAGATTTAGCTACAACGGATGTGGTTAAAACGTACTACATAACGTACACCTATCTAAACACTTTACTTGACCAGGGAAGTATGATAGTGCAAACTAACGTTTCTACGTCATCAGATATAGTCACTGAGAAACTATATTTGTATTCGAAAAGAACCGAAGCGGTTCAGGCCACAGCACCACCCCATGTAATTGACACTAAACCGTCGAAATCATTCGACTCGATCAATATATACGCAACCAAAACTTATTTGACCACATTCACTTACTTTACAACACTGCTGCAAGTGAACAGTAACGACAGACATGGATCCTCGACAGTTGTTGACTCACACACCAACATTGTTGAGAATGTGATAACTGAATCGATTCCCAACAGTTTATTCCCGACTGAATCTTTAAGTTCGTACTACTCAGCTATTCAGACAGCAAAGAATCCCAATGGAATTATCACATTAGCCACACTATTAGAGGGTCAGACATTAGAAGTTACAGCTATTGTACCATCAGAGCCAATGAAAATGACTTCTACGACCAAATTTCTAGACAATTTAGTCGAAGAAAGTGTGGACGATAATATAATTCCTGATGACGCCAGTGTAGAAGCTCAACCAGCCACCGGCAATACCAACGGAGGACTACACAATACTAAGATCGAAAAAGTTGAGAATCAAGTGAGCGATCTAATTGGATCGTTCAACTTGAACAGTTTAACTGCATTCGGACCAATGTTTAATGCTTTAACCGGATTGATTCAAAACAATTTTGCCAAAAATTCCAACGAAAAAAATTCAACACATTTGAGAAATGTTCGGAATGGAACGTCTATTATAAAGGACGAAAAGGGTGACAGTATTGTTCCAGCTGCTTTGAGTGACATAAGTGGTAGAAATCCTATTTACATTCCCGTTGGTGGCGTAACTGATGAAGATATTGAGAGTGCTGAGAGTCAAAATATTCAGCATCCACTATTGAATTCATTTGTTCCTCCTTCACCTCCTTCTGTGAAATGGATAAATGACAACGGAAAACAGGAGTTGGTTATAGGAAAACCTAGTCCGTTACTCGGTGGAATTGCAATATCGCCCGGCGATGTTATCACAGCCAATTCAGATGTCATAATTGGACGTCCAACTATTGGCGTTAATCCTAGAATTCCACTGAACTCAAATTTGGATGATCAATTGCATTTGGATCCACCACCAATTCAAGCTTTGCCTCACCATCACAATAATAACATCCGTGATTCGATTCCATTACAATCTATACAAACGGAGAGTTACATTGGTCCACCGCCTCCCCTACAACAACAACATAACCAGAAGAGTAGATTAAACGGGCATAAAAATCAAATACGTGACAACCAGCGACCGCCCGTTATTCCCTTCAACAATGTGCAACAAAAAGATCGTGGTAATCAAGAAACTCGATTGAGCAATTCGAAGAATATTTTATCGAATTCTTTTCTGCATCCTCCCCCCTTGAAACCGCAAGTGAATTTTCAACAAGATCATCAATTTCGACAGAGGCCATTGTCACCAAATGTTCCAAATATACCATTTATCCAATCAAATGAACATCATCAACCTCAGGTGCAGATCAATCATCACCAGCCCAAACATCACCATCAACAGCAACCATCATTCAATCAGCATCAACAACAACCACTCAATCAGTATCAACAACAACAAATAATTCCAGTGGCAGCAATACCTGTACAACCGCATCCTAATATTCCTCCACTTCAGCAAGATACAATATATGAAATACAGAAAATTCCAGAGGTCTTCAGTACAGATCTGCCACCGATTCATGTTTTGGAGTATCCAATCGAACCATCAGTACAAGTTCACGTTCCTCATGTATCACCATTTTCGCCTCTGCCAGACATTCAACAGTCAACGGGACAATCATTGTTAGTGGATATACAACCATCTCAAATTGCAAATGTTATCATTCCGCATGGAAGTACCACCGCTCTAATCTACGGCGGAGCAAATGAATTGCATAAAAATGGACAATATTTCGATGAACCATCACCATACATCGATGCCGACATCAACTTATTCTATAACAATAAGCCCAACAAGACAAGCATTAATGTAATCAATGTAGATGTACCTCATAACCATCAAACCAGTCATGTCAACATCCAGCCACATAGGCCGATTGCAGCAAATCACGAAATTAATATGAATGCCAATGTATTAAGTCAAGATGTTGATTTACACGCTCCTCCCATTAAATTCACATTAAAAGAAGATGCGTATGCTCAACATCCGTCCGCTAATTTAAATCCATACCTCGACTTTACAAGCGGTAATGGTCACACAGAGCATGAGACTGAGGTTGATAATATTGTCAGTTCATCAATACAAAAAGAAAATCGGCCAGTGGCAGCACAAGGCTCAACACCAGCGTCAACAAACGATTTTACTGACTTATTTAATCAACAGTCAAATTATGTTGTTCCTCATTACAATGGTCAAGACTTGCTTCGTCAACCGAATACATACAATCACTACAACCAAAATAAAGGTGAACAAAATGCGTTTAACAGCAACGATCATATTGTCCACAATAGTTCTCATGTGTCTAACAACATTCAGAACGGAAATTATTATCACAAAAACTTGCCGACTGTTAATGAATATAACGGTCCACCCCCAAGCAGACAGCGACAACGTCCTAACGTGGTACAGCTAAATGAAATTCATACGAAGCCTCAAACGCCTCCATTCTACCATCAACATTACCCACAGCAACCTATAAATCGACCTACAGGATCGAATGTTTTCCTCCACTCAAATGGACCATTGCAATCTCAGTCAAATCGACCCACTCCTAGTAGAATTGTCAACTATGAGCAACCTCCGCAAATCCATCAAAAACCCGTGTATATCAATCTTCACGAGCATGTTTACATCGATACTACGCAGCAATCTAATGCCCCGTCAGTGAAGGATGAAATTGTGGACGAACATAAAGATGACGATTTAGAAAACGAAGAGGGCGAAGTCATTCAAGAGTCCAACTCTGTTCCAGTTGTTCCTGGACAAAGACCGAAAGACGTATTCAACGTAGGACATCCCACGTCATCGCCTAAGACAATGTTTTACGAAATTTATCACCCAAGCTCGTATGGTAACAACGGAATCATTAATACACAAACTGAAAGCAA
Source organism: Phytosciara flavipes (assembly GCA_026413405.1). Lineage (NCBI taxonomy): Eukaryota > Metazoa > Arthropoda > Insecta > Diptera > Sciaridae > Phytosciara > Phytosciara flavipes. The sequence continues at coordinate 6,132 of JANTFA010167526.1, forward strand.
TCATTTATGGACCGTATCCGACACCAATAATAAGAACGCCGGTACCAGTGGAAGCAAGAAACCTATTCGATACCCGACAGCTCCACCAGCTATTTTAATCAATGAACTGAGTCCTGACAATTTGCATCCATCGACGGCGCCACCAATAAATAAATATCACCAGGAGCATGGGAATCGTCGAAGACCCACTGTTCCTGTACGTCCAATAGAGAAATCTCCCTTGAATCCTCACGGAAGTTCTACTGCTATTATCTACGGTGGAACGGAGGAGGTAGGAATTCATGTACAAAACACTCCTTTGCATCCTCACGGAAGCTCTAATGCAATCACCGGTGGAACGAAGGAAGTTTACAACGGAGGTAAGGTTACTTTTTCATTGAGTTTTTTATTCGATTTTATTGTTTGTTGATTACCAGGTTAAAAACCTTGATGTAATTAATCATTACCGTTTCATGTTCCAGGTATTAACAATCCTAATATACTCGAACCTCGTCCGTCGCTACAGCCTCCACCACGGCCAACTTTAGAGCGTCAACCCGCCAACCTACCAAGACCTTCTCTAGAGCCGCCAACTCAACAGCCATCGACTAATACCTTTGTTGTATCGAAAAATACAATTGGTTTCAGCAAGAATCGCCTGCAAATATCAATGCCTATTGACACAACTGGTTTGGACTTCTTACCAAGTCTAGGTCAAACTGAAAAACCATTCAACCCTCAATACACGTCAACTGTGAAGGGAAATCCATTTGTTACGAGAATACCAACAGTCAAACCAACAACTACGATCAGTTCCGCATTACCGTCAAAGACAACAGCATCAACAACAACTTCAATACCATCAACTACTCCGGATCAAGCAACAACAAAAGCAACCGTAAGGAAAACAACTGAAAACATTCGATTCGGTACTCAGACAACACAAATTTCTAAGAAAGAGATTACGTTGAACACTGGTGAAATTACTACCAAGAAACCCGTTGGCAATTACGTTACTACCAATGAAGGTGATGAACCATCGGGAGGTATATTCCATGTTCAGGAATCGATCAACCCGCATAACTTTGCATTTGTGAATGAAGGAGGGAAACTACCAAGTCGTGTTCATCAACATCATCGCTATGATGCGCAAGATGACAAAGCAGCAGAACAGCAACACGATAATGCGGCATTGAACTATCCAGAACCATCTGTAGATATGATGCCACCGCCTCCAACCAAATACCACGAAAATATAGTTCCTACATCCACGGTCGTATCCACGGAAGAAGTTATGGGATTGAATCCACCGCCACTGCCCACAAATGTAATCAGACAAGGTGGTACCAGAAGTTCCACATCGCCACCACCCCACACTCAAATTTCAAATGCAACAACACAAAATGGTTTCCGCCCTACAAGTCGCCCTTACAACAGATATGATAACATATATCGTGCACCGCCGCAACGAACGGAAACAACTACTCTTCGGACGCGCACACGCGGCACCACCAACCAACAGTCTTACCAACCAGTTACTCGAGCAACGTCCAGACCTATTCCTTTGATAGAGGAATCTGAAACAAATAATGATCTCAGTGTACAAAAACCACCGAGAATTTATGAGAACCATAGACGCCCGGACATTCGACCGACTCCAAGTGCAACCACTTCGGAAAATTCAATACTACCACCGCAACGAAACGACGATAAACCGGATCATCAGAATAAAGCAAATACAAGTCGATACGAAGGCCATAATCGTCAATATACTCATCTAAATACGAAGTACCGATTGCCTAGCGACATCCTCATTCTCGGCACAGAACAGTCAGTAAATGAAGATCAAACTTCATCCAGTTCAACTGCATCACTACCACCGACCAGACGAACGCAAATATTAACGAAAAACGATTACAAAACTATCTCATCGACGCCAATTTTCAGTGAAAGGACTACAACAACAACGAATGCTGCAGAGAATCTAAACGATTCTGTAAACGATCAACCTATCCATACCGACACATCTTCCTCACTATCAAAAACCAAATCTCCGTTAGTACTCTTGCCTACTAGATATATCACAAACACCAAAACACTCACCGTTACGACCACAAAAACGACAGTCATCCGAAGTCAGGGCATTACAACAACCTTGACATTAACTTTGACTAAAACGTCGACAATTATCGACACAATCACTCACGAAATCACTCATACACTGGTTCAACCAACCATCGTTACAACATCACTAATGCCAGACGATAAAATTGTGGCTACATCTACCGTTCAAGAGGTGCCAGTTTTCTCACATTATCCGTCCTTCCCTGGCCAAGCGAATTTGAACTATGGCGATAACGCTGAACATGAACCGACATTCTTAGAAGATGAGGCGAATTTGGATGAGTTTATCATCAACTACGATGAAGAAATAAAAGTAAAAAAATCATCTAAACCACCTCATCAGCAAAATGTCTCGCAATTGAACGACAATGAAAGTATTTTCGTAGTCATGACTGACAAAAAGCAACCATCGATAATAAACATCAATCCTTCGATGATCGATAGGCCCCATCGTATTAACGCAATGTCTGATAATGACAAGTTGAATGAAATAGGTGATACGGTAGGTGACTCGAATAACGACGATGTGGTCAATCGAGACGAAGACGATATGACAAAAGATGTGAATAATGTTCTGTTGGGTGGTATTCTAATTGCTTCGCCACCAAGATTGGATACACCGAAAATGTTCAGCACGAGTGAATGTCATCCTGATTGTAAAGCTTCGCGGAACGAACTATGCCAGAAAATCGAAGGACAAATGAAATGTGTTTGTCGTCCAGGCTTCGCTAGAATGTTCCCTGATCGACCTTGCAAACGTAAGTGTTTGAACCAAGCAATTAGACACGAAACATTTTGACTAAAGCAAAGTTAATTCGTTTTTCCTTTGTGCAGCTACGTACACATACACAATAAGTCTTCCACTTGTACGACATGGCGGCGAGAAGCTTACGTTTGAGGAAGCCCTTACGAAGAATACGTCCCCGAAGTATGTTCATCTATCACAAATCGTACATGACGGACTCGATCGAATGGTCATGCAATCTGATCTTCGCGATATTTATCACGGCGTTCATTTGATTGAATTTATGAATGGCTCTGCATACAGACATCCAGAAATCGATCAAAAAACTGAAGGAAATGGCTTGACGAGTGTCTTTTACCTTCAACTATCAGACAACTATGATGACATGCGTCTGTTGGACATTTTCCATAAATATTTACGAAATAACAATTACAGCCTCGGTGGTACCGATCTGTATTCATCGAATTCCCTTGTTACCGATATGACCGCAACAGATTTCGATGAATGCTTGAACTTCAACACAAAATTCAATGATTGTTCGGAGGATGCGCATTGCTTCAATTTGCGTGGCACGTACACGTGTAGTTGCAAAGAAGGATTCGCTGATTTATCGGGTAATCCTATCTATCCGGGGCGAATTTGTTCTGCTGAACTAATTGGCTGCGAGAAATGTAACTACCACGGTACATGCTACTCACGCGGTGACGATCAGATGCTATGTGAATGTTTCCAATGGTATGCCGGTAACAATTGCCACGTTAATTTGAAAGGTAGGATTAAACACTATAACTTGCTAAATTGGTGTGAAATGACGGAGTTTGCAATTCGACAATTAATGCTCGTTTGTTTTTAAGTGATGCTGATCGCACTCATCACTGTTGGATTGATTTTGTTCTTCTTGTTGCTCATCTGTTTGATAATGACATGCTGCAAGCGTAAGCGACCGAATAATCGAACATTGGTGGGTATGGGATTGGTTTCTAATAAATTGGCGACGAGCCAACAAACTATGGATCGAAGGGCAATGATTCAGGAAACTAGTAGTGAGACAAGTGACGATACCAACACATTGCCATACGACCGAAATAAGGTAAGGGTTCGTCCACAAAGAGCCCATAGTTGACAGAATTATAAATTGAAATTCGTCGAATTGGACGGACGGCGTTGGTGTTCTTTGGAAGATCCCGATTTGAATTAATTTAAATATTTGACTTGCTTGCTCTATAATTTCCATTGATTTAGCAAAATCAGATGAACAATCAGATGAACAAAAGTCGACAGAGCAACAGCAATTTGTCGCTGAACAATAAGTTCACTATTGCAACGCAGAATTCTAGTGCCGGTCACAGTGGTACCATGGGAATGGAACAAAAAGATAGATCACTCACAGTTATGATACCACGCGCGAAATATCATCCAGCTGCTCCACCTCCGCCTCCTATCGTTGTAGCGACTACTCGTTACAACATGGATTCAGCACCTTCGGTGTGTAGTACTACCGAGGCAAAGTTACTGAGTTACTTGGACGCAAGTCCGACAGCAACAGCTGTAAGTGTAAAAAAACAACTTTTCTCGCTGTATCCTCATTACGGAATTAACTCCTTAGGATCACCCTCGCAAAAAATCGACTACAAATCCATTAAATAAGCACGGTGCATTGAATACGACTTCAACAGGTATTTAGAAGTGTTCTGAAAATCTATAGTCACACAGTACAATTATATCGAATTACAAATTGTTTAGGTGCACTTATATCGGCCGGTTTTGAGGTATCCGCTACGGTTGGTACTGAAAACGATTTATTCGAAAAAATTTGGCTGTACAATAAACTGAAATCTGATAACGAGCCCGGTTTCCAACAGCTACAAGAAAAATCTATAAAAAGTGATGACGTTGACAGTCAACATCTAGATGCGAAAACGGAAGTGGCGTCAACGATTACTGGGAATGGCGAAAAAGTGCTGATGAGTCCGATGGGTGAATGGATGGACATTGACACTCACAACGAAATGTGCGAACGATTTAGACTATTTTTGTTTTCGTCCGAAATGTTACCCAAAATGTTTTTCTTTTAGGACAATGTCCGAGGCGAGATCGTACTATGAGACAACGATTCAACCATCGACCAAAACATTCAGGCATACAAGTGGCAGTAATAAGGCGCCATCGCGAAATAATGAGGTAAAAACGGCAATTCAGCATTTTCCGATTCCGTAATAACAAGAGTGTTTTTTTAATGAAATTAGGAAGCTAATACGATGGCCGAAAGAGATTTGGGATCGACGTTTTTGTTGCCGCACACACATTTGTATAAACCAGATCGAGTAAGTTGTTGGTTTAACGCAAATAGGCCACAGGAAAAGTTTTAGTGAGTTAATGGAAAGTCACCCGAGGTTACCGATGTGGGCGTCAGTTCCATGACGAACGAAATTTCATTTTGAAATAGCTGTATGACAGCAAAAACACTAAAATCCAAGATGACCTCTGCCGGACATCTTCTTTAGGACACAAAACAATTCTACTGCCGCACGGTTTTCAATACCATTTGAACAAAAAGAAGTTGACGAACTCGGATGAAAATCGGATGAAATTTACTCGACCAAAAACTCTACTTTACTGTACAGCCGAGTATCTTCGACTTCTGCACGAGCGATACTGTCGAAAACATATGCGAGAAAGCTCAATCAGACCTCGGAAATAGCATTATTATTCGACCAAATCTATGTATACGTTTAACCGACTTGGCTCCATATTGCTGGTTTTTTGACTACAAAACGTGGAAAAAGTGCAATCAAGATTGGTTTCGTTTTACTCAACTAATACTGTTTATGGAAGTACAGACATTTCTTTTATTGCTGATTCGACACCTCTAGGCGTTACAAGAAGTTTGTCCTTATTCAGGGATACGAATTTGACGTGTTATAAACGTAAGAGTGAAAGAATTAGATCCTCGTACCCTGCTAGACCATCGCATTTCTTTGGAACCGCTTGATATGTAAGCGACTAGATCACTATTTTGTAGTTTTACATGCTGTATTGAAAACCTATCTTCTCATTTTTCAATCACTACTTTCGACGCCCTTAGAAAGTAAAATGCATGTAAATAGCTCGGGATAAAAATTAAAAGTCTTTCGTGTGGTTTTCACCACTTCTGGTTTTCAACTTTTAGTCCCTTGTACCGAAAATTTTTACTGTGTCAGTTCATGCGATTAATGTAATATATGGGCCATTCGTAAATAACGTGCCACTATTTTATAGACTTTCACCCCTCTGTCACGCGAAAAGGTTTAAAATTGACCCAAATTTGTAAGGAACGTCACGCTTGAACCCCTCTACTCCTTAAAAGCGTGACATCATTTATGAACGAACCCTTGCATCCCATCTCAAACACCCCAGATTCTAACCAAGTCAATGTTTAATTATCACTTCAGATTGTCAGGTTTTTTTGCAGCAGTGATTAAGAATTGAACTCGTGAAACTTAGTATTTTAATGGAAATACGGGCTTGCCACTACAACGCTTTTGAGTTATCTGGAATTACTAACTTGCATTATTTAAGAGTGGTTAACCACTCGCACTTTCACCATCAACATTTTAATAAAGTATATTTCGTTTCCAGGGCAGTGACATATCTGGATTTGATTCTCTATAAAGAAACGATTTTCGCAGGTATATTACGAGTCATGAAAACCGAAATACAAAACAGGTATAGAAAATAGACACATTATCCAAAACTCGAATCGTTCGTGACGTAAGTCCATATTGTGACGCTATTTTATTTAATAATTTATTTGTAAAAAGAGAAGAAAAAAAACTTTGATTAAAAGTATGTAATGGAGACCAGTCATAATGAATTTTTGACTATCGACACAAAAAACACAACAATTTTGCATGTATTTAATGCGAACGGCTATTACAGTGGCATCAAATTAGAAATCTAACTAGTCCATTGAACTCAATTCATTGCAAATTCAACCTAAAAAATTAAATTCGACTTTTTTTCGCATTATCATAAAATTGATTTATAATAAGTTGAAATCAATTGTGGAATTGATGGATGAAAATGAAAAAAATCCCAGCATAGCCCAGTGACATCATTTTACTTGCATACCTAATGTGTATATCAAAAAGATAAAATGACAAAAAGGACGAATGAGAATAAATTTGAAATTAGTGATTTCTTCTGAATCATTTAAAATCTTAATACCAATAGATCGATTAACTGACGTTGAAACTAGGTCAATCTGTTGAATTGCATGCGCTGTAAATTAATATTATGAAAAGTGTCACATAAATTTGTAAATTGATGTTAAAGTGTGCCAAAATATGAATATTATTTCCTTCTGATGAAATGTTAATGTTGTTACGATCACTATTATACAAGACAGATAAGCGACTGACACTGTTCAATGGATGCAATGAAATAAAATACAAAAATCGGCAACTTAATGAATAGATTGATTGTTTTGTCTGTCTTGAGTATATTATGAGAGTATGTCTAACAAAAACCAACCACTTTTGATGTTTAACAATTTTTCTTTAATTTATTCAAACTAACACTCTTCTCCACTTATTTATTTATTTATTTATTGTTTTGAGAACAACACTTGTGTATTTGCCATTTTGTAAAAAAAGATTTTTTATTAAAAAACAAAATTGTTATAACAAAAATGTTCTTGTCGTGTTTCATTTAGGTTATCGACTCATCTGTAGTTGACTCATTTCATTTCTAACAGCAGGAATAGAAGTAAACAACTCTTGTTTGACGTTTCCTTAAATAGAGTCTTCGACGAGATTACCACATAAAACAATAAAATAAAAACAGTCCAATGAACGCTTGTCTCACAGTATTAGGCGCAAAGTCTCACGTTATTCTGTAAAAATGTTTTTTAATTTTGTTGTCACTAAAGGTGAGCAACATCTCACTTAATCAACCTCATTAACCCAGCTGGGTTTTGGCTGTCAGCACCACCATACACCATTGATGGCGATCTTCGGCTACCCTTTTCCAATTGTTGACCTGTAGCCTTTTGACATCTTCTTCAACATTCTCGATCCATCTTTTGCGTGGTCTTCCCCTGGCTCTGGTCCCAGCAGTTTCACAGTGTGTTATTAGCGTTCTTTTTCCTGCCCATCTAAGTCTGGATGATTTAATCGTTAGTGTCCATGTCTCACATCTATATAAAACGATTGGTTTCACCATTGTCTTATAGAGTCTGAATTTCGTCGTCCTGCTCAGCAGAGAGCTTTTGAACAGGTATTTTAGTTCAAAGAAGCACCTATTAGTCTCGTTTGGATTTCTTCTTCTATATCATTGGACTATCGAACCGAGGTACTTGAACGACTGAACCACTTCGAAGTTATTGACTGTAACGGTTTTCCCAATTCTTGATCCATTTTGTCTATCCAGAGTAAGATACTTGATCTTGTTTTCATTCACTAGCAAACCAATCTCTTTTCCCGCTGTTTGCATCTCCACAAAGCTTTCCTTTACCGCTAGGGTTCCACGTCATATCAAATCTGAAGCGTCTGCGAAGGCTACCAGCTGTCTTGATGTTGTGGAAATTGTTCCACGCCAGTTTATCGACATCGCTCTTACTACCTTCTCCAGCGCTTAATTGAACAGTAACATCTGTCCTACAAAAAACAATCGCCAAGGACATCAAGAAACATGAACGGAGAGCTACTGAGCTTAGTGAAATGTCGACCTTGTTTCAGAGGTTAGACAAAAGCGAAGAATTTTCATCCGATTTCGTTGATTTTGGTTTCATTTGAAAGGTATGGCCAATACCAACTTCAAGAACACAATCAGGTCAGTTGATCACGAAAATGAGGTACCTGGACTGAGGGCGCCAGTCGCCTTGACTGTTTTTTGTCGTAAAACATAATTTAGTAGGGGTTCTTTTATTTGCGAAGAACTTTAGTAAATTTCATATGAAAAATTAAATTTGAAGAGCGACCAAAAAGTTACAGTGGTTACTCGACTTAAAGGAAACAGATGGACTAAACAGCGTGACCTCGACCTGACTGACTATTACAAAATTTGATCAGTTACGCAATTCAGTAAGCCATAGAATCACGAGAAGAGGCTCAAAGGACATCATTCATGCGTACGAACAATACACTGTAAGTAATCAGTCAAAGCAACTAACAAACACAACAACCCGCAAATGCCGTTGAGGAAGCAAACATTATCTTTCAATAATTGCAAAGATTAAAATGCCCACACGATTTGAAATTGATTAAATTATCGTTTGTATTCTAAATAAAATTTACAATGAACAACTTATACAATAACATATATGAGGTCACAAGAGATAACAATTTGATAGTCGGGTGCCACAAAACGCCCTAAGTAAATAAGAACGAAAGAGGAATATCGAGAAAAATATATTTCATCATGTTTACAACTTCATTATTATCATCAAATACAACTTCAACCATTAAACAGTCCAGTCGTCACTGAGAGAAACGGACGAAATAGAGATACGACAAAATCATGATGGCACGACGGGAATTACAATTGATATTTGCTGTATCGTTGTAACTCATTTGGAAATAAGCTTATTTCCGAAGCTGATTCCTTGCTGGTTCATTTTGGGATTACAATAATTTTATTTGCATGTCGTTCACTCAAACCACCCGACTATGAAGAAAGACTGAATCATATACAATACATTTTCTGTCACTAATCTTCTCATTGATATGTTATCACAATTCGACGGCATTTTACTTTTTCCTTCACATTGTGATCTGTGTTCCTCTCGGTGTGTTATACTTTTCGTTGGAGATGTCTAAATTAATTCCTTTGTTGTTACTAATATTTCAAACTAACTTGATATACGCTTCGTTGCCGTTAGTGATAAATACTTGGAACTTTCAGTCAGCTACTGTGAAAGGTACAACCACTTTTGACAATAAATTTGTTTCATCGAGTCATTCTAACAATAATTATTAGCATGGGAAACTGTATTCACGAATAAGCAGAGTGCCGTTGATGCTGTAGTCGAAGGATGTTCAGTGTGTGAACGTGAACAATGTGATACGACTGTAGGGTATGGGGGAAGTCCGGACGAAAATGGTGAAACAACATTAGACGCAATGATAATGGATGGGTAATGTAGGCCGAATAAGGAAAGTACGCAATGAATAATTGAATTCCTTAGAGCTACCATGAATATTGGTGCAGTGGCAGCGTTAAGAAATATTAAGGATGCAATAGCTGTAGCAAGAAATGTTCTTCAAAATTCGAAGCATACCATGCTAGTCGGTTCACAAGCCACCGAATTTGCCATTCAGATGGGCTACACAAGTGAATCATTGGCAACCGATTATTCACAAGAAGTGTGGCAAAATTGGAAAAATAATTCATGTCAACCAAATTTTTGGGTGGTAAGTAATTTTGATATACCGTAACGTAAACCAGCACAGTCGTTTGCTAATTACGCACGAAAAACAGTTATGTACAGTGGATTTCATTAAAGTTGGTACACGCAATTTACTTCAGCTGAATTTTAGTTGTAGTGAAATGGTTGCACGTAAACCTCTGAAGCGATTATACGAATTTTAATGAATTCTACTGTACCAATTAATAAGCAATTATCGCGGCAATCGTTTAAAACTTTCTAAAAGTTCAACGTTCAAGTAATATTCAAATGGCAACATTAGTAGTAACACACACGCTACGAAGAAGAAGATTGACCGATATGAATCATTTGAAAACGTGACGGTTGGATGGAATACTTTTTATCGAAAAAGGACCACTTTCCTCTAAACTACTTTGCCTCAACGAATTTAAGCTTAGACATCAACCACAGCAAAAAGTCAATGCATCAGTAGTTTTAGTAGTTTTAGCCCACATCGATTTACACATCGTTTATGTTTCATACAACTTTTTTGTACTAGGTATGCGGTCACACTAGAATTGCGTAGGTACTAGCGCTCCGTAAGTTGTAGGCTCCTAGCAGACAAATTTGGAGTCTTTAGTGACTACTCAAGACTGTTTATGTCTTAACTTATTCAACATAAATAAGCCATCTACCTTTACAAAAGAAACATTTAGCCAATCGTAACTTTATCAGCTTCTGAATATTTTCTATGCTCATGCCACAAGACGTACAATAATTGTGCGAAATAACTAAGATGATTATTTTCTATTGCGCTAGAACGTACAACCGAATAGTTCAACCAGTTGTGGACCGTACGAGCCAATTTCTAACAATGAAGTGGACAACTTTTGGCACAGACACGACTATGCCAAGCACAAATTTGGATCCGGTCATCACGACACAATTGGAATGATTGTAATTGATAAGAAAAAGAACGTTGCTGCTGGTACTGATTTTTATAGTTCCATATAAACTTTTAGTACAAAGTTATTTTTACGCAGGAACAAGTACAAATGGAGCGAGACACAAAGTGCCAGGGTATGTAATGGGTAGATTGTAAAACTTAGTTGTTATATTTGACTCATATGTCCAAGTCAGTTACCTCATCATAAGACTGATCAAAACTAATAAAATTTTAGGAGAGTCGGCGACTCACCAATACCCGGCTCGGGAGCGTATTGTGATAATAGGTAAGCTATTTAATTTAATTTAAGTCGGAAGTCGGAAGTCTTTTTTCTTATAATAGCATTGGTGCAGCTAGCGCTACAGGCGACGGCGATGTAATGATGAGGTACTATATACAACAGCAAGTGGACTCCGAATTTGTTTTCTATAATTTACTCGCTTACCACGACAGATTTTTACCGGCCTTATTGGCTGTGGAATTTTTACGAGCCAATGCGACTCCTCATGATGCGGGCGAAATGGCTCTGCGACGAATTGTTCCACACTATCCCGACTTTGTTGGTGCAGTTGTTGTTGCAAAAATAAACGGGGAATATGGTGCCGCTTGTCATGGAATGGTGGACTTTCCATATTCGGTATATACCAGATCGACAGGGAATGTTGTGGAAAGAGTTAAATGTTTTAGTGTAGATTAAAATTATTTTTCGTTTTCGTCGAAACTTGTGTGTTTTAATTCTTCTACTGTACAAATTGATACTAAAACGTGACCAACGTACGATGTTTCCACACGACCGTGAACTTAAAAATGTGGAAAACTGTACTATTATGTGACCAAAGCGAATTCCGTTGAAAAAAATAATTTCATTTTCTTCTTTCTTATTAGTCATCTTTCATCATTTCTTAATTTCTCCATGTCTCAATTTTATCTATCTCTCTAGTTGATGGAAGAACGTTTCAAATATCTCGTTATTTCAACGCTCAATTTATGTGAAAATGAAACAATAGTTATTTACCTAACTAGGGATGGAAAGTTCAGAGGCGAAGTCGAGGTTAGTAATTTTTTCTTTTAATTACTAACCTCGGCTTGGTTACATTCCTTTTTTGCCCCAAGTTAGGTAACGTACTTTTCATGCTAAAATCGTCTAAAGTAGATGAAATTTGATGAAAAGAACAGCTTTCGACCCGCACACATGTGAACGAAAAACTTTCGCACAGAAAACGATAAAATGTCACAACAAATGAGATTTCTTCTCAATTAATAATCATTAGCATTATTCGAACGATAAATTGCAATGAACCGTCAATGGAAGCCACTTTCAATAAATGCAAAAATATTACTTACATCGTCATTTGTTTTACTTGAACTATGAATTTGTCTTGTCCATTTGTCGTACAGGTACAAAGCAGCCATAGTGAATATCGTGATAACCTGAAGAAAGTAGGAAATATGAAATGTTTTGATGTTGTTGTATTGTAGAATTATTATACGGAGAGAAGACTGAAACCGCATTATGTGTATCGAATGGGTATTAAGAAATTGCAACAACACTTGTCTTTTTATCCATCAGTCAACGATCATCTACCATCCAAGGAGTAGGCTGTGCGTAAAAGTGGTCGGATGTGTTTTTTTTCGGTGCTCGTTCATTTATTTATTTCCGGATACGAAAAATACAAGTTAAAAAGGTTAACAAAGAAAGTTTTTCAACACAGCTGAACAAGCGTCTGTTTGAGCTAAGTGATAAACGCTGTTCAGAAAAATGTGCCATTAATAGCAGTGGAGAATCACGACTAAGGGAAACTTTTAACGCAAGACGCATTCCATGCCTTATATCAAGGGTTGAAACGACCACTTACTTTCACACCAGTTTTCTACGTACTGACGTTATACTGCTCAAAGATCCATTTTACTTTCTGAATAAATTTTCCGACACGACAACAATCACATTGATTGATGAAAATTCAATGCGCCTATGACGAATGCCGAATGAATGAAGAGAAGGAAGGAAAGAATTGATTAAATCATGCTGGAGCTACGCAGACTTTTGTTTGTTCCATTTTTAAATGTAATTCATATACGGAAATAAAATGAAATAAACAAGGGAGAAGTGAGCCTCACATCACCTCACAAAGAGTTGACGGTCTCTCGAAAAACATGTTACGGCTGTATGACGAAAGTCACGAGCTGTGAACCAGTGAAAATATTCAAAGGAGCTCTAAACTTACTTTGGTTTTGATTTGATTTCCATTTAATTAGCTTTTGAAACTTTAGGTTGTATGGGGCCAGAAACTAAGAAATTCGTTCACAAATTGGGATCAATCATGAAGGCTGCTTCAGGAGAACCACGTTCAACAGACTATTTATTACAGA
>JANTFA010167637.1:0-19622 GCA_026413405.1 Phytosciara flavipes
GTACTATGGAAACTGCTCAGATGCTCCTTCTATCTGGGGTGCAACGCGACGCCATCTAGGTATCATTTCTCTGGCTCAGATATTCTGTATGGGTGACGTCATACATGACATTCTTCTGTGTACGGTTCGTTGAAGGCACCAAACATCTCAACTACCCAGATTATGAAGCTATCCTATGGGTACGACTAGGAACATTACTTTTATGCTGTACATTAAAGAAAAAAACTTTACAGAATTTGTGCCTCACCAGGATTGAACCCGGGTTTCCTTGGTGGAAGGCTAGTACGTTACCAACTGAGCCAACCAGTTCCCTCAGGTTGCTCTAAGAAAAGTAACACCGATTCCCAGCTAGTTCAAGACCCTCTTTCTTTAGTCACAGGACAGGTCATAGAACTAGCCATATACCACTGCAAATTGTGTCTATCCCCCATTTCGTTTTCTTTTTCTTTACCGTTGTAAGTTTTCACATACGATTCCACGTGTAGCCATAATATAATGCATGTCTCGTCACCGAATTGAATATCCATTATGTTAACCGAGACAACTTTTAAGTTGAAATAACACTCGGTAGATTGTATGTAGTAAAAATCATTTGTTTTTAGATTGTACATTAGGTTAGGTATATACGGTTGGAATGTGTTTTGGTGCGGTGTGTTGTACGATAATAAAGACTGATTCGTAATTTATATTCTGCAGTTTCACTACAATGAACAATTTCTCTTACTTCATGTGTAAAGAACATTCCCCTCAATGCAGACAAATGACCTCATAAAGATGGTCAGAATGTACGACAACAAACGATTCCTTTATAAGTAAAGGGCACTTTACAGTAGAGTAAGCGAACTTTGAGTCGCTGGATATAAAAAACTATTTTACTGCATTCCCCCATGGGAAAGTTGAACATTACGTAGCCATGTGCACATTACGAAAATGATCCATTACATTTTCGGTTCATTTCTCATGAATTTTTATGTGAAATTCAACTTTCGCATGTGGCAGGCAGTGAGCCAGACTACATTGGATGCTGCTACGTTATTCATCAACTCGGAAACAATTCTATGACAAAAGTGAACTTACTTGTGTGTTTTTCAGCAACTTGCTTCGATAACTAATTTTGCGACAAGTTTTGTTACTTTCCTCGCACAATTACCGAAGCAGTGTCGTTCAAAAACACACTTGTGAGTTTGCTCTCACAGCAACCAATGTAAACCACTATTTGCTGGACTAATTGCGAAACGATATTTCGGATCCCGATGTAGGATACAAGCAAGACCTTCGTCTCAGACAGCTTAGGTGATCATTTTGATGAAAGAAGTAAAAGATTCAAACGCTTGCCGTTTCTAAAAGTTTAGCTAGATATTCTTTGTGTGTCTACTTAATCTCCAGTATAAATCACGGAAAACTGTACGAAGTTATACCCGAAAGTCGAAAGCTCTTCTATATTTATGACAGCGTTTTTTTTTGTGTTGCACCATGTTCCAAAAGAAGACCGTTTGCAGAGACATAGAGGAGCTTTCGCCGTTTAGGTATTACTTTGTAAGATTTCCCGTTACCTATATTAGCACAACTACTTACTTCCATAATATTTAACCACTGTAAGATCTTAGATTGGGAAAAATTAATTTCGCAACTGTGATACGGTGAAGCGTAAAAGAAAGGAAACTTTTATTGAAGCATTCTGCTTAACTTTTCGAGAGAGAAAAATGTGCGGGTGTGCCGAAGACAAATAAATAACAAACAAAGACAACAACAGCATCTCAGCAATGTACCAAATAAAGAATAAAAAAGTTTCTGACCCAAATGATTCAGTTTGGTGCACAAAGTACACTTTTTTTCTTAATAAAATATTTTCAAACTCGACATTCTTATAACCATGACAGTTTGGTTATCGTAGGTATTACAGTGAGATCCGTTTATAATGCTAATGGAAAACTAGATTGCTACAGAGTGTTTGCTATCCACTAGTGTCATCTCTACTATTGAGACAATGACGACGGGACCATCCACATATTACGTAAGCAAAAACCGAGCAACGTAAGTGATGTGAAACTCATATGAACAGACTTTTTTACCAGATTTTATATGTTCTACCGCATCCAAGTGGGGGTCATTTAGGTGGGGTAGAGCACATAAAATCTGGTGAAAAACGTTTGTCGGTGTTCTCTTTATAGCAAATAGTATGGTAATCCTGAAGAAGTTAAAGTTTTGCCACAAGACGATAATAATAATGGTAATGAATGACGTCTCGCTCAGAATTTTTGACCCCCACAGACAGGCGTACATAGACAAAAAACACAAGTGCGTACGAGTAAAATGTTCATAAAAGGCATCCATCTTAAAACGGCTGTGCAAAATGCATCTTTCGATCATTACATTTATACTCATCCCTTGATAAAATTGCTTACAGCAATTTCTATAGTCCCGTACGAAGTCTAATTTGAAAATTAAACTCTGAAAAAAATTCATCAAAATCAACTATGTCCACCAAACACAAAAGTCCAAGATGGCGGCTGGCATCCATTCTCTTAGCTCAACTTAGACTCACTCTGGATTGGTGTGGTGTTAGTGGTAGTCAATACCTTTCATTTATAACTGCGAACAATACCGCAGGTAATATATGCGAGAAACCTCAACTCGACCTCGAAAATAGCACAAATTCGACCATATCTCAGGATCGACTCGACCGATTTTGCTCATCTTTTAACTTAAACTAGCATTTGTGAATAAAAATCTAGAGAAGAAAGTCCCATCAAGATTGATTTCGTTTTACTCAAGTTATCCCGTTCACGAACAAACAGACGATTTGCTGATTTGGCGTCTATAGGGGTGACCACAGAAGGTTCGTCCTCATTCAGGGATTTCGACGTGTTACAAAGAGTGAAAGCCTAAGGCCCTCGAACTTCGCACGGGTCTAAAAATCTCAAAAATTAATAGAAATACCGTGAAAATGACCAAAAATGGCTCGAATAATTGACTATTGGCACCGGGGGCCCGCAGGGCGCCAATAGCCACTATCATAATGAGCTGGAAATTTTTCCGTTTGTCACCTTTTCACTACCAAGTCTTTAATTTCTCTCTTGTTTGAATGTGTTTACATCCACGAGCTGGCATTAGTTTCAAACTTCTCAGCTGTCTTCATTATTTAAAGAATCCTTTTTCAGAAAAGAGAGCGCAAAAAACATGAAGTACTCAACCGAATGGAGTGAGTGAGAACGTGCTTTTTCCGTTCGTATACAGAAATAAGAGCCTGGTAAATAATAAATCAAGTTCCCAATGTTTCCCAATTTTTTTCTGCTTATTGTTTCTTCAACTTGTTTTTACTTGACGGAATATTTGAAAGTTAGATTTTTTTCCATTCATGTTCGGTTTGGCTTTTAAATATTTATAGTTCAGTTGGTATTATTCAATCAAACAATCTGAAAACTCATGTTTTGCTATCGTGATCAAAACAATGTCAATTATGATTGAAATCAAGGAAAGACGATGTTACGAAACTTTATTTATTGTCAGAGGGACGACGGAAAACTTAAGCAAAACAATCCCGCCGTTGAATCATCTCATTTATATTTGAATCAATTTTCCCCTAGTTTTGTGGAATAAAAGAAAAACAAGAAACGAGAAAATGTCTAAGCTCGGATGATGAAAATGTAAAAATGATTGTAGACTACACATTCATCCGACGCTGAACATCTAGTGTTTTATGCAACATTTCAACATCAGACTCAATCATGGAACTACATTTATCTGATGGGGAAATAAATGTGGACTCTGTTTGTATTCTACCCAATAACATTGAATTCGAGATTGCATTTTTATCTCCATTATTTTCAAGAAGGATGAACCAAGTATTCCCACACAGCAATCGTTTCATACCAGTAAAGTATGTGGTGTAGCAACATCAAAATTAGCATGTATTTATGCTCAAGCACAAATTTAATCATCTTAAAAGCCATTCACATGAATAGATTCGCTAATGACATAATTACAAAACCAATTCTTTCGCGGCTGTCTGTTCACATTTTCTTTACATAAAAGAAAATGTAAAGAAAATTCATGAGACAAAATTCGCAATTTGACACCTTTTGATGAATAAATTGCAATTAAATCAAAAAGTTTTGTTAAAATTGTTATCCAGACGTATTTTTCTTTGGCTTGTTTTTTTTTGACTTAATTAAATGTTTGATGAATCTACCTACCTACAATTTAAGCAAATCCACACTAAGGCTAAAAAATCGATACGCGAAATACGTAGATCTAGTTGTCGTATGGAACGTCATTTACATTTCCTTTCGGTTTATTATCGTCTTCACTTTGTACATAACATTTCTAAAAGCCTTTCAAGCTTTATCTTAGCTTGTGACGGTTGAGTGTTTTTTTTTTTAAAGAAGATGCGAAGCCTTCGAAATTTGCTTCATTAACAATATTAAGTTAATTTGCGACCCCTCCTGGTAAATGTTTTACATTCAAGTACAAAAATATGAAAAATGAAATCGCTTAAGTTTGAAGACTGATATGTTGACGAAAACACAGAATATGACGCGTCGAAGCTATGAGAAATAAGTTTTCGCAATTTCGGGCCAATAGTCATCACCTTTCCATGTCTTTTGATTTTTTTCCGCACGCAGTGAAATAATAACATTTTTCGCACGCTAATTCAATACTAAGCAACAGAGACTAAAATTTTATAAATAAACATTTTGCGCAGACCAAAACTCGAACTGTACCAACGCTCTTCTGAACATCAAGTTAAGTCTACTGTCATTTGGCTACAGAGTCACTTAAATATACCGAACGTATTGTTGAAGCGTATACAAAATAGTGCGTCGTAGCAACACAGTAACAGTACTGTTACAGCAATCGGTTCCCTTTACCTCACATTGCAATGTTGGAATGACGGCTTAGCCTGACCACCTTTTCTTGGCTTAAATCGTCAATTTACAATTAACTTAATAAAGAATGATGTAATCTTCTAGATCATTCAAATTAATTCAAGTGTTCATTGGAATGTTTTCATGGCAGAAAATTAGATGAAGTGTTGCATTAGAAAGGTGATTATGGCATATTGAAATTGCGAAAAACATTGTATCTACCGCGGTAGGTATGTCTTGGCAGATAGATAACTATTTTAGTTCTATCAGTAGATCTCTTTGCAACGTCTAGAGATAGAGACGTTGTACTGCTCGATAGTGATGTTCCCTCTCACTGTTGCACTGTTCGTCAATGAGGAAAATTTGATAATAAATGTAGATGAAGGAAGGCTCGGAACATTTCTGAAAGAACCAGAATCAATCAATTTCAACTTGATCTGAATTTACCTGAAATAGTGATCATGTCAGACCTGACCTGATACCGACAGGTAAATCTAGGAAAATTTCAGGTACACCTGCAACATGACGTGACAGGTTTCAGAAATGCAAATCGACCGATTTCGGTGTGAGAAATTTTGGGAGAATTTTCGTCGTTATTCGTTTTCGGCTCTAACTTCCGAACCCAAGTTCAGATTTAGACAAACTTTTTTTTTCCTTGATTGGTGTAGTTAACCTTTCATTTGCACCATCAATGAAGTTTCTACGAGCAATACCGCCGGTAATATTTGCGATAAACCTCCACCAGACCTCGAAAATAGCACTATTTCGACCATAACTTTGGATCGTCTCGACCGATTTTGCTTTCGGTTTCGGTTTTTTTTAAATGCTGATTCGGCATACAGGGGTTTCCCAAAAAGTTAGCCCTTACTCCGGGTTTCGAAATCGACGTGTTACAAACGTGAGAGTAAAGGCATGAGACCCTCGTACTTCGTACGGGTCTAAATATGGCAAATTTCTATCAAATAAAAAGCATTACAGAATTCTCTCACCGAAACGCCCTATTCTTCTTCTATACATTTAAGTTGAACGATGTGTAGCAATTTGTTTATGTGTATTAATGCGATAGAAGTGCTTTCTTTGTTTTGTTGTTTGTGTATTCATGTTATGACGCGACGTAGTCTCGACGTAACATACATAACTCATGCAAAAATAATTCTCTTGGCAAACGAATTCACACGTATGCTAAAATTGCGTGCATTCGCTCCAAGTGATGTAAATTTATCTAAAATGTCGACTCGCCGGATTTTGGTCAAACAAAATGCCAACTAAAACCACGTCCACGGTTCGGCTATTCGCCGTTTACATGAGCACTGCTATAATCTACTATTAAACTCGAGCATAAAAAATCAATTGGAGTCCAGAATTCCCTTTTTAAGAGAAACCAAAAGCAAAATCAATTTGAAAAGTGGCAGACGCTAAAACACGCCTATAGCATGCGAGAGCATGCAGTGCGCAAGAAGTATAAAATATGAATCCTTATTACAAATATAAACTACAATCATAGTAATAACAATCAAATACCTTCGTAAATCCGGACTCGATGTGTATGGTGCTGCTACTTCCTTGATTTTGAGGACGATTATTGCCGTAGTAAAGATGCATATCACGTTCACAAATGTTAGCATCAAAGAGACTATACCGCTTACGAAGAACTCCGTTGGCATGTAATTCGTATAAAGCGGTGCATATGATGAATTTCCGGTATATGATTCACCCTTTAAATGGGGTATTTTAACACCGTCATATAGTAGCCAAGAACATGATAGTGACCAATATAGACCCTGGTTGGGGTTGGAAACAGAATATGTAAAAGAAAAAAGAACATCAGAAATTCAATATAATAACCGAAAACTTTATTACACGAATTAGGGGAGGATATTTATGAGAGACATTTGCATAAAATTCGCATCATAACGTTAGTTTTGGTCGAGTCTCTTCTTCAAATGGACCGACATGCACCACACACAGCCGTATTTATGTAACCATATTACAAAGAAGTTTCTTTCTTCTTTTCATCCGCAAAACGATTTATGTTTGTGGCTCGGCATTATCATAAAAAACCATGCAAAGCAGAACATTTCGAGAAAATAAGTTAAGTTACCTAATTTTCAAACATCTTCATCTTCCTCTATACGGCTTTCATACACCCGTACACATGAATCTCAGATTGAACGGAACACATAAATTTTCATCCGCCTAAGGGGTAATTTTGAAAATGGATGTTATAGTGGAATGAATGAACATGTAAGTTTAACATGTGGGATGAAGGAAGCGCGGCTCAGCCAACAAAACAGAATATGGCTTTGGATATGTGTATAGCAAATTCAACAAAATTGGTTTGAAAAATTTTCGTTCCCGTCTCCTTCTTACGACAATATTGTCCCGTATCCCGTTGGATAAATTATGTATGCAACAAAAATGTTTAGACGATTTCCTTTACTTTGAGAACAGTGATGTTTCTTCATTATTACGCCGATGTGGAATTTGAGCCGTTTAGACAAGTACAATTCACTTGTCACAGACGGCAAAAATAAGTCTTTTCCATCGTACGGTAGAAACGGCTTTGGACAAGCCACAAAGCCGCAGCGTCTTAAATGGCTTCATGTTTTCTTTGTTACAAAAGATGATCCTTTTTTTGTGATATCATGATTAAAATCTGATAGTAACATTGAGAAAAGAGGTGTCATTTATGTCATTCAGTTTTATTATCGGGTCTATTACTTGTTCAGACCGAAATCTTTTACTGCAATTGTTTCAATATGCATTCTGCTATATATGACCGCGTTAGTCAGAGTTTGTCGTCGTTTTCAATTACAAATGACACGGTGTGCTTCAACTTATTCAAATTGATGAGATTCTCCTTCTGATTTTGGTTTTTTGGATACCATACGATTTGTGACAAAAATTAGCTGGGCGAGTTTTGAAAATAGAGGGAATCAGTGATTAACGGTCCAAATTTCGCCCTTCGTCATGTCTTTTGACTTTCAACGCACGCCACATGCCACCTTGTATCATAGAAGTATGCCATCTGAACGTTGAAAATGATCGAAGGTACTAGCGATTAGTGATCAGAACATAATATGACAACCAATTTGACAATTTCCATATAATTTTTGAAAATATTCGACTAGAACTCAATTATTGTGGAGCTTCCGTGCAATAGAGCATAGCACGACGACAAACCTTCAAAGTGAGATTGTATTGGTTTTTCTGTGGATGATGATTGACATTTTCAACGACCTTGGAACAGACCTATAATCACGGCACTGCCAGTAAACCAGGCAGGTGTCGTTCATTTTCGAAAAGTCAAGTAAGGGATCTACATAGGATCGCTTTACTTCATCACAATTCACAAAATTAATTTAGAGTGAGAGCAAATACGGCGAAAATCATTTGAATTCAGATTTTGTGCTTGTCGATCTTACAACTGAAATAAAATGTCATTTGTAAACATCAAAAAATCAATTAAACCAAAAGCCTACGTAGGTTTATATGCTCCCTAATCAAAAAGCCCACTCATGCCTGGTTTAATTAGCACTGACGAGCTATAATTAGTAGCTGTCGTTACTAGCCGCCTGTTACAGGTTCATTCCCAAATTATATGGGAAAACGTTTATCAAATGTTGTGTGATTATACCAGACTTCACATTTTCATTTTCCGAGCTGAACTTTTTTTAGGTGATCGGATTTCTATAAGAGTACCATGTAGTTGGCCATGAACTTACTTTCCAATTTGTTGAAATATCATTTCTACCTTCCCAAACATAAAAAAAAACTTCTCACCCACAAAACAAAAACTTTTTTTTCAAACATTTCAATATACTGCCTTCCGACTTGATATTTATGATGAAGTTTATTTCACGTAGGTGCTTAATCTGTTGAAAGATATGGAAAATCAAACAACTAGAAAACAACTTATTTTTTGCCGTACTTTGATTCTTTCCTTTTTTTCTTCTTGTTCTCTCGAATATGACTCAGTGGCATTCTAGCGTTAAACTTTGGTGGCATTTCTAGCGTTAAACCTGTTGTATAGTCATTTGTTTTTTGTAATATAAAAAAGCCTTAGCGAAATGAATAATTCAAAAATAAGTTATTTGCATTCTGGAGGAAAGTAGGACGGAGAAGAAGGAAAAACCGAATTCTCCGTTATTATTCCGCAAAACTTTATGTGAGTTACGAAAAAGTTTCTATTTTTTCATTACATTAACGTTAAATAACTTCTATCTTAGTCTCTTTTCTAGATCCTCTCGTGAATCGAGAGCGAGAGACAGATAGACAGAGCAAAGGGAAATTATTCGCATTAATGGTTTTATTATGAGTACACAGCTGAGAATGTCGTCAAGCTGATTTTATTTTCGTTCTTCAATTGAATTGAATTATATTCCGTTGTTTTGTAAAAACAATTTGTTTTCTCATAAAATGTGTAATATTCAAAGGAACAACTAGGCGAACGGAAAATTTCGAAAGAAGAATTTGTTTTTCTGTTTTTTTATAATAAAAATGAAATTTGCTCGTTTCAAACGGTCTTTATAGAGGAGATGAACCCAATTAATATTTTATGTCGCAGTAATACGTCAGTGTTCTGGATAGTTTTTGAGTAAACTCTTTAGTAAGTTGAGTATAGCTTATTATAAAACAGTCGCTTTCTTTGGAAAAATGGCATTCAATGACTCCCTTTTTATGTCAAAGATTTACTTAAAAAGACATTTTTAGTAGAATTAATTCAAGCGAAATGCGTTACAGATCATATAACTTTAATCATCGTTACATCAAGGGCTGGCTGCCATGGCTCTTTTTGCATTTATGATGCAATTAAATATTTAATAGAAAGTTTGTCTCGAAACAAGTCAGATTTACCTTTTAGAAATGGATGTAATCATTAAATTTTTTCTGCTAAATTGAATCCTCATATACAATTTCATCTTTGATTTCTTTCAAACTGAAAGATTTAGCTTAGGTAACGTTAATCTCAGTCACTCGTTAGGGGGAGACACCAAAATTGGAAGTGAGTGGACAAGGGTTGAGGTTTTGTTTTCTGGCAATAATAAACTTAGAACGATTTTGCTGTTGGATGCGTTAGTGCGTTAGACATAGGTAACATTTTGCCTACTGAGCTTAAGAATTATAACCCGGTTCCAGACGACTTATATTGTCCGTCAATTCAACATTGTCTCGCAAAATGAAACTGCATGACCTATGGAAAATAATTTTCGGTGATGGCACAGTTGTCGAACACTTGGAAATTACGAAACCTTCTTGAATTGCAGCTTGTAGAGCCAACGAAATGATGGCAATTGTATCGAACTATTAAAACTCCGAGAACTTGGAATGGTTGGATGAGGACGAAGCTGAGCCAGCCAAAATGTTGGAGCTTTGTAAAGAAATGAACAATGAAAAGTCTCATTTCTGAAAATTTTTGTTTGGTAAATTTTTTTCGCTGAAAACCGGGTGGAGGTTAAGAAGATCTAGAAACAAAACTTCATATCAAAGATTCAAGGAACTCACACACTTCGGCCATGTCGAAATCTCCAGGAAACATTAAAAAACCCCACAAAGTTCTAGAAATTTCGCTTCGAATGAAAAATTCAAGGAAATTACCCGAAAACATCAACAACAAAAAATGATGGAAGTTGTCGAGTTTTAGAATTATCAGCTCCAATCCCAAATTCGAAGAACATTCACAAGAACACCTCGAACTTGTTGAAAATTACACAGAAATATTTTTTTTTAATTTGAAGAAATTTGAGAAATGCTGGATGATCAGCCTTATTCCCAAAATTAAAAAATAACTGAGAAGCATTCAAAAATTCTCAATTTGTATGTTCTAAGGATTCATAACACACAAATTTTCCTCGTGCTGACGGGTTGCATTAGTCTTTTATATGGCAATTATTATGAAGACTTCCGAGTGCCTTGGCTCCAAAAAGCACTCGTGAACTCCCATTCTAAATATCGGCATTTTCATCTAGATCACAAACCTGACCTATAGTCAAAATTTCAGGGAAATCCAAAGAAACGTTTAGAAGTTGCCGTCGTTATATGGGAACTAAGCACTAGCGAAATTTCAGTTATTTCAAAATGAATTATTTTCCATTTTTGCATGTCAATACTTTCAAAATAAATATTTGCGATACTACGTTGAACTTGTACGGATGCCCAGATTGCGAGAAAAGTATGTTTGACGCATTTGGGGCTGTGGGGGCTTGGGCGATGTAAAAAATTGCTGTAATATGTTCCTTAATCCCTTTCTGTAGTATATAACATGCGTCACGGCACGGCTCTTACATCTATGATTTACAGTATATATGTATTGACGAGAGAGAAAACATGCATCGCCTGCGGCTCTGGATATTAACTGTCACACTCGTCAAAACCAGGGAATGTATATTAGAGGGTATCGCCGATTCATACAAATGGAACAGCACAAAATTTGTATCTAAAATGACCGGTGCCGCCACCATTTCTCTTATGAAAAATAACGTCACTACGAGAAAGTTCATAGCTACTTGATGTTGCCGTTTCACTTCAAACAAACATTGCAGCGCCACCGGTCGTTTTAGATACAAATTTTCTGCTAATTTTTATATGGAAAATTTTCATTCGGCGATACCCTCTAATATACATTTCCGGGTCAAAACAACTATTTTTTGGAAGCAGATACGTAATGGTACCAATCTTAGATCTTCGGTCATCAGATTATTTGACGTGCTAGTGATTTGTAAATGAGCCATTGCTGCAGGAAAAATAAATTTCCAATCAAGTCCATAGTAAATACTGTAATGTAAATGAGTGTACGTAATTAATCCAACGGTTTCAATATGATCATAAAGCCCATCATATACGTTTAAAAAGGGAACTCATGCAAAACAAATAACCAGACCATTACTGGTACCAGTCTCTACTATGCTTTTCAAAACATTTTTTAACTACTATCGCAATCAGCCAAATGAAAATTGGGGCAATTTGTATAAATAAAGAGTTGACGGGATGATTATGCGTTTTTTGCTGGCTTAATTAACAGAAGAGTCACATTTTATACAACAAAAATATGTCGACGAGTCCATAAATATGAATTTTAATTACAAAAAGATATCGCCATATGCTTTGCCAATGTGTGTGTGCTAGTGAAATTTTTCAATTGAAAGCAAATTCACTATTGTGTGCCAACCATCATTTTCCATCATGAAATTTTGTTTAGGTAGAACTTTGGCGACCATCCAGCGAGCGCGCGTGTTTTGTTTGTTTTGATGTTATAAAACACAAAGCTTCGGAAATATATGGGTGCTCTATCAACTTCATATTGTCTAGGCTCAAATATTGTTTTCAAACGTATACCGAATTCCGGTTACTAATTCTGATTGCATGTTCTATGTGCGTATATATGGAAATGTCACACCTTCCTTGTAATTAAATATTCTGGGAAATGGTTGTTGTAAAATTGCCATAGGCAATTTACGCACATTAAAAAGGGATTTTCGTAGAGTGAAGTCGAATAGTTGTGAATTTATAGTAATGGTATGTTGCTGGGGATGGCTATAATGAATCTGCGATATATACAGGAATACGTATGTGGAACCTTAATGTCGTTATCTATTATCTCGTTTAAAGTTGTAATTAAAATTATCGTTAAATAAATGGAGGTAAAATTTGGCACAGTCTATAGAAACTGAAATGAATATTTAAGCGACACGATCTAAACGGCTAAAATAGGCAAATTCAATTAGCTAGCCATATAACTATGTGTGTGGGCGCTGTGTTATAATTCATGTCATGTTCCTTGCTGAACTGACCTTTGAAGTTAATTTTATAGTAGAGGAGAATCTCTCAAATTCTCAGCAAAATTTACCGGAAAATCACTCAACCTTTCTGAGTGTACGCCCACTGCTTCTTTCGTGTCCACTTTAGCCAGAATCTCCCACGATGGACATCATTCCATTTATTACAATAAATACATGGGAATAAATTTGTTTTATTCCATTTAATCCCGAAGTGCGTCGCCCCTCGCCTAATATGTTATTAAATTTCAATGACCTCGAAAGCCGATCACTAGTAGAACAGATAAGATTTCATAAAGGTTGCTTTGAGAAAAGTCCTATCGATTCCGAGATATTACAAGATCGAATTTCGTTCATCAGGGGACAGGTCATGACATTAGTCATCATCATCGTCGATCTTCTTACTCCTCGGTGGGGCATATAACGTCCACAAAATGTCGTCATTGTATTCGGTGCGATCGCCCTGACTTCCTTTCATTCTTTTTAGGATATTATCGCTTCATTGACGACCGTTCGCTTCCATGTGATCTACGTTCTTACTCTCCTTCAAGTTCCAAGTGGGTTCTAGTTTAATACGTTCTTCGAGATATTTCCAGCAGGTGGGCCCTAATGTGCGATTCAATTCCATCTTCGGCGTTTGATAATCAGCGCAATTTTCTCTGATATGCAATTTTATTTGAAGAGTTTCAGCTTCCAGCTCGTCGATTGTTGTTTAGAGAGATGAATGATTGACGCGCTTTCTTTATTCGGCTTTGAGCGTCCATATTGACTTCGCTATCTTTTGCTAAGCAGCTTTCAAAATACCTGAAGTTCTCGACTTCTAGCATTGTTTCGCATTCGATGGTCAGGATACACAGTGCAGTGGTGTCTTTGCACATCAATTTTGTTTTCGCTGCATTGACTTTCCGTCCTACTTGCCCAGCATATCTAACAAGGGGCCGCAACTATTGTTGCATGTCTCGTGCTACCCAAATTACTCTATACGGCTTACGACAAACGATTGAAAGCTAAATTGTTGAGGTGCATACTACTATATTGGAGGTCGTTTTTGACACGTTAGCATTCAATCAGCCAGCGTAACGCAGTTGCTTCTTTTGTTGAAATGCTGAATTTATTAAAATTTTACTCAAACAATTTTCAAAGGCCTTTCTGAAAGGATTTTGTTTGTTGAGTTGTGAACGATTTATTCCAATTTTCAAAGGTTTTCGTCAAATTATTTTCCAGCTATACAAAGGAATCTACGCTCATACATCCCTCAGCCTAAGTGATACAAATTTATAATCCGCTGCTATGTATAATGATGTCTGCGATAATGATGTCTGCATCGCGTCGTCGTCATAATTAATAATTTTTATCATAGAAAATGGAGGGTTAATTCAAAAACATCATTATTCATGCCATCTCCCCGGATTCAATTACATTTCCCGAAATATAATAAAAAAAAACAATTTTATTTCCTGGAAAATAGAATGTCAAGCTCAGGCGCATCGAAACGAGTCTCATTTTGTTTTTCTGTTGCACAATAAATTCATATTTTCAGATTTTGTTTTGTTCAATGACGACAGAAATGTGCACGTCATTAAAAAAAACTCCTCTTTACCGTCACACCGTGTCTGTATTACCAGCGATAGAAAGTTTTGCCTTTATAATCCCAGACACTATTTCCATTAAATTTGCCGTTCGTTTCATTCCTTTGAGCAAACATTTTCTGGTGACATTGCATAAGTAGATTGAAAGCCTAAACATAATTTTCGTCGACGATATGATGCAGGTCACGCGAACTTTGTACGATGAATTAAGGTAATTTATTCTTTAGAATTTTCCTCGGAAATAATTCTTCTTCTTTTTTTTTAACAAAAATGACGTACACAACGTGGCACATCGCATTGAATATATTACCGTAGAGCTGCACTATGCATAAATAAAAGATAGTTATTAACCCCTTGCATTCACACTTACACAATTCACAACCGGTGGAAGTAATGATGCGGAAATAGCAACACCTATCAATGGTCCAGCTGCTCCTTGGAGTAGAGCTATGGCTACGCCTGTACCAGATATTAAAGCCCATAAAATAGCCACCCAAAGGTTTCGAACATTTCCACTGAAAATTATTTTGAATTAATTAATAGTTATTTATGCAACAGAGTGATAAGTGCATTTCATAACAAATGCATTGGTACAATGTGATTTAATTCAAATGTGACTTCACTGGGAACGAAAAGACGCTGCTAAAAACTCAGCAACTGCTGAAATGTGAAATAAGCGCCTTAATCACCACTATGAGTGGTGATTAAGGCGCTTATTTCACCTTTCGCCTCCTCAATGCTGGTAAAACTGTCTAGGGACTTACACAAATTTTTTGATTCAAAATGATTGGATTAGACTAGTTTGGGCACCAGGACACTCTGGTGTAGAGGGCAATGAAGAAGCAGATTAGCTGATAAGGCAGGTTTGGTGGCTCGAACATTTGGACCAGAACCATACGTCCATAGTCATTGCGTGATTGGATAAAGCGTGAACACTCAGAACCCTGGGAAGCGTATGAAATGCTTCTATCCGTGACACGACAATGCAATAGATGAGCCAAAGATTTGCACGGAATGTGAAGAAGCCGCATGAGCGATTTCAGGGTGCTACTGATTACTGAATACTCCGAGATGTTCCTGTGATCTAGAAGAAGAAACTTGCTCGCATTCAATATGTGACTGCCTAGCAGCGACTGCAAAACTACCATGATCTACATGATGACCCGGATAGAAACAAAGGATCAATTTAAAAGCATTTTTTTGGAAGGTGTCCAAGGGGTGTGTCGTCCCAATATGATAAATTTGAAACTGCTTAAGCAAAATGAAAATTGTGAAAATGCCGCTTAGGCCACGTCGCCATCATCCAGTTGAACTTAATTTGATTTAACTTGATTATTTGCTTAGCATAAATGAATATAAATACGAACAACTAATGCAAGACCACAGATGTTTGTGCATCATGTTTTTCTGAAAGTATCGTAAGCTGGTAAGAGCAAAATAACTGCGTAGCATTATAAACAAACAAACAAAATTTACACAGTCTGATCCTGATGCGAGGGGGAAACAACTATTTTGACTTATTTTATTTCTTGTGATTTTCTTGTTCAGAAATGAAAATAAGGTTCCTATGCGTAAAAACTTAGATTACCGCGAGAACGTAAAGAAATCAAGGCCCAATACTAAAAAAATCAACATAAATCAACGAAAAACACAGTTGTTTTCCCCTCGGTTTGATGGCTTTGATAAGTTAAGGTAACTTATCGTAGTTCAGCAGATTTTTGAAAGTTTTGAGTTTAGACTCAATTTTCTTAATCATTTTTGTTTTCACAGAAAACTCTTGAATTCTCAGAAGGCATCCGTGTAATTTAAGTGATTTTACAGAGTTTGTAGTTTGATTACTAATTAAGCAGCAAATTAACGTTTCTATGTAAAAGATTCGTCTTTCTGGATCGTAGTTTGAGCTTTCATATTGGATTTCAAAATATCGTTGCCGAACTACCTTAACAAGCTTTCTAAAATGTCCGTAAGAAAATGCATGGAGAACCCGCAGATTTACCTAGTAGTGTTTACACAAAATTTGATATTCGAAACATTTCACTGTCGATTTTCGTACCGAGTTAATCACAAAATCACATTTGAATCTTTGTTATTAAAGAGCTTTCGAGAGTTTCTTTTTTGTTTCCACAGGAAAAATCCACTTTTCCTGCAACTTTCGCGAAAATTGTAAAATATGTATCAGCTGAGTTTTCATACATTTGTGAAATGAAAAACATACAAATCCGTTACTACTGGTCGAAATTTCCTCAACCCCACCAACTGTTAGATTCAGATCTGCATGTGAACATTTGTAAAAGATGTCAAAATGAACACAAGTGTACAGATTTACCAAATTCAAATGGAAGAAATAAAATTCCAATGTTCTCTTTAATTTCAATTTTGTTTTAAATTTTGCGCCTTCCGAAGTAACTCTCTAGTCTTTATAAATCTGTGGCAAAAATCAATAACAATATTCAATATATTCATACATAACCAGGTATGGTCGATTTTTCAAAATGAGTCGATTTATCTTAAACGCATTCATTATTTATGTCAAAATAATATGAAAATGGGTGCGTTTAAGTCCGTTTTTAAAATCGTTATGTCCTCCTCAGTGGCATTAGACTATACCTAGTGTTCACATTCATTGGTAAAAATGTCATTTTAGCTGTTTATTTAAACCGAGTGTATGCGATGTACAGCTACGATATAAGCTACACAGCCTATTCAACTGGAGTCTCGGCAATGTATACAACCTTATTCAGATAAAAGGTAGTGCTAAACTTACCTATAGATCTCACAATTTTACAAAGATTTTCAGTGGGATTTGTAGTAATAACTTTGGGCCAGAGATAAATAGTTGCTTGCATTGCGCTTGTGATAATGAATGAACAACAAAAGGTCATATTTTAATGTGGTATATTTACACGTCCGAAATAGTTCTGAGATTTGACTGGCAAAATGTCCTCTCATGTACAGAAGATATTGCGATAAATTTTCATTTTGTGCGGAGGTTTTAATTTTATTGTACATTTTGACAGAGAGGAGCGGAATTAGAATATTTAATTTTCTTGAAATACGTAGTTTGTGTTATGGCAAGGCACGGTTGTACTGGTACTCATATTATACAATGGAATAGAACCATTATTTTAACATGTTTACACGATAAAGTTGCTGTAGATATGCCACCATAATCCGAAATTTATGTAGCATTTACGCATACACACTGAAACACAGATGGAGGCATCTGATGCGAAAACGTATATCGTAGAAATAGCGGCACAAATGACAAAATTACACCAATATAAGGAGATAGAACTTTATAGGCACTAAAAGTTTAGCGAGAATATCTAGATACATTGCCGCAAAGTTAAAGATACTCTTCATATGTGACAAAAGCAGAAAAGCTGTGTGACTGTAAACTTAACTGGATTCATTGTACTAAACTCCCGTTTTATTCATATAAATCTTTGCTGCTACCCCACAAGTAATAGATAATTACTGGCAACAGCCATATAATGTACATTATGTATGGGTGCTTCACATATACAACATGGAATGTGTATACGCAAACGACTTGTTTAATGTTGTTAGAAACGTTTAACGTTTTCTATTTACACACCCAGGCAAAATATTTAGATATCAAAATTTATGATGCTCACATGGTTTGTTGTTGCACTATTATACAAAACGTACACTGAATTTTTGCTGATTTCTTTTTCATTAGAATTGATAAAGCACTCAAACATGAGATCGTTTTTGCTAGATTTCTCTCGTATAAATTTGTTTCATAGAGGAAATGAATTATGGTTGTGCAATCGAAATGGAAGACTAACAGCCAAAACGAGAAAAGACCGTAGCAGACGCTGCGACGGAGCCCCGTACAATCCCGTATACCTAGCTTACGCAACCTTACTACTTACGTAGCCCTAATACCTACGCAACCCAATTGTGACACAGCGCGATTCTAAGTAATAGCTAGCACGTAGTACAGCCTCATAAAACCGTTAAGTATCGTCCTTAGTCTAGTCCAACGTTCCGAATCCATTCTTTTTATACCGAAATGCAATTCACTCAGTCCAAGGACCCTACTTCGTAGCCAACTGACTCCACTCCTTTTTTCTAGCACTGGTATTGGCGACACTTTTCAAATAAAACTAAAATTACGGAATTCGGATATTTTCTCGATTTATATGCAAAAAGCACTTAAGGCCCTACTTAACCTCAGTCTAAGCAATGAAAGTAGAGACAGGGTTTGGCAAACCGTTTGAATTTGTATGGACCGGAGGACATACGAATTTTGCAAGCGATTTTCCGTTTTCGCATCGAACGAACTCATTCTTGCAAAAAAATTTCATAATAAATTTGAAGAGGCCACAAAATTGCAAAATCCGTATGTCCTCCGGCTCGTATGACTTGGCCATGCCTTGTTTCTACCTTCATTGACTCTAAGGCCTCTACCTCACGATCCAGTGACACGATATCAATGCTTTTTTTCCTGGATTGGTACTGCCAGTATTTGTGATTTGCCGCTATATTTACACTTCGAACCTTTATTTTTTCGTAGATATCATCAAAAACGCTAAAACACTTAAAGGGCCCAGGGCCCAGGCATATGCCGTCGAACTTGACCTCACAATTTTAGCTGTACCGGATTTGATTTACTCAAGTTATCGACGGGACGGAAGGACGGACATTGTTTTATTTTTGATTCGGCATCTGTACGCATCCTCTTTCCCCGAGGCTCGTATCCAGATTGTTACAAACGACATATTAAACAAAATTAAACCTAAGAGCTCATCGTTCCTCGTACGGGGCTGAAAACGTATACATATGAGAACATCGATCACTCCCATATCATAATTTTAGATTTTGTTCAATAAAAATGCTGAGCTGAAAATTACACATACAGAAATCGTTGGGAAATATTGATAGTTTCGATGTTCGAATCCAAGCTAAAGACACACGAGCAATTTTGTGGTGAATATCCGATTTCATGCTTCAGAGCCGAAATGAGGGAATTTTTAGACTTTCCTCGGGTTTGCGGCTCTTTGAGTATCTGTTTTGGACGATTGATTTTAGGCACTTCGTTCGGGATACACCTGAGAAGAATGAGTTCGTTCGATGCGAAAATGGAAAATTCCTTGCACAATCTCCAGTCCATACAAACGGTTGCCTTTACCTTGTCTCTACTTTTATTTCAAATACCTATCTATACTGTGTAGCTGAAACCAGCGTTACAATAGTTTCACTCTTTTAGTTCCACTTTTTTTGTGTAACTAAAAAAGTGGAACTATTGTAACGCTGCATATATGCAGTGTGACAACAGTTCCACTTTTTTAGTTCCACTTTTTTATGTGAAACTAAAAAAGTGGAACTATTGTCACACTGCATATATGCAGCGTTACAATAGT
>JANTFA010167748.1:0-19587 GCA_026413405.1 Phytosciara flavipes
GGCGCTGTATTCTTAGTTGCTAGTTGCACTGAAAACCTTAATCCATCCCTGCGTTCAATATTCTATGGGAGTACACTTACTACTCGCTAGGAGTACATTTGCAAGATTTCTGACCCATGAGAGCCACAAAATAAAAACGATTCTATTCGATCGACATTTAAGCATATTATCATCATTTAACAAAATTTCATCAAAATTCAAGAACAGATTTCTTTTCTTTTTTTCCGCTCTGATAACGATCCTACCCGAAAGTCAATTAGTATAAACTTTCATCCAATTTATGTTTATTCATTCCACATGTGATATACGCGCTACTTATGAACATTATATCAACGTAAATATCGTATATGGAATGAATAACACGTCGTTTCTTATTTTTCTCCCACTGTATAAATTCGCTCCAATAAATCCCATGAGCATTACTTCTAAAATTTCACCTTGTTTTGATGGCATACTTCCATCTGAGTTACCTTACAATTCCAACGGACTTCGCACCTGTCTTCAGAAGTATCAACGCAAAAAACAGTTTTCTCAACATCGGTAAAATCGGTGAGTTATTTCATTGATTTTTACTTCCCGAAGTTTTGCTTGTCTTGTGAACTCGAGAACCGAATGATCGAAGAATCCCATCAGTAATTTACCCTCTAGGCTGAACTCTTCTCTGTGTGCGTTGTGTGTAGAAATTACAGCTGTCCCGGCTTTCCTTTCTTTAACATTTAAGTTTAACCGACATATCCAAAAGTGTTCATCTGGAGTCAAATCAGATCTGTAGAATTTACTTTTGAAAAGAATCGAACTAGCTGTTTCGAATGTTGTCCGTTCTTAAATCCTCACGTTCAGTTTAAAGGCTAGAAAATATTTTACCTTCGAGTGAAACTGATAATTGACAGAATTTCATGGCTACCGACTACCGGTCGTGTTTTGGATAACTTTTGCACATAAAAGTTTTTGATGGGAGTGGAGTGAGTGGGACTGTGACACTATATGCAGGGGAGCTTTGGATGAAGGGAAACAGTGTTAAACAATCGAAACATCTTCGGTATAGAGTTGTTGTATACATTATTCATTTTAGGCAAATCATACACACAATTTAATTGATCTGTTGGGATGTTCGATATCCGTTTCCATTTTCCATTTTAGTTTACACCAATAAAACCATTTCTTTTGTTTGCTGATACCGAATTTGTTTGGAATTTTTTTTGTTGTTTTTTTTTCTTTTCTCAATTTTTCTGTTGTTGTTTTTCGTAGAAATAAATAAAAATTGATAAAATGCATCTCCATAATTATAGAATAGTCTTCATTCATTTGAACCGACGACCGACGTAACATTCTCATTGCGAAAATATCACTGAGCAACTTTGGACTTGGTTTTCGGTTTTTTCACTTTTTTCAGCCCATCCATACTCGACTTCATCACTTTTCCGTACGCTTCCATAAATTTCAGAATTTCATTCTGATTCACAACGGTGCTAAGTTTTTTGGATTTGGATTGGGCCCGGATGAGGCACTTGTATTCGGAAATTGGTAGCGGCGGTTTACCCTCTCGGGGTGTTGGTTTATCATGGCCATTGTCTGGAAAAGTTTCCAATTCATAAATATAAATCTAATCGGTTTTAAAACATGATTGTAAACAGTGAGAGGTTAGGGGTGAGCTAATTTTATCTTACATCGCTTAAATGTGACTGTAAACGATGAATCGTTTCGCGCCCTCGATGTCAACAGCGTCAGCTGTGTTAAGAACTGAAACGATAATGGTAACATTCAATTGAATCGTTTTTAATCATCAAATTATCGAAATAAATTTTGATTACCTCTTCGTTGTTGAGTAGAACCATTTTTTTTTATTTGTTGTGTTGGCAACGTAGAAACGTGTCAAATAATATTGTAGTGTAGTATGGAGGTAGACTGTCATGCAGTTCGAATTCGGAATGTCGAAAATCAATTTCGGCACTTGTTGCACGGGTGGCTCCACTGTGATGTTAAGCCAAGGTTTTGAAATTTTTGTGTGGAAAAAGTGATGAGACAATCGTATATTTGAATGACACCAAGGCTATATACATCGGAGGTCTTGCCAAACAGATAATCGGCTGCCACACCACTGTTCATGCAAAAATTTCACCACGCCATACAAACTTAACTGTGGTGAGTTTCTTTTGTATGAGAGAGGTGTGACACCGTTTGCCTGAAAAAATGGCGGATGGCACAACCTCCTTAGTGTATAAGCCTTGCATGACACAATATTATCAGCCTGGGAATAGATAGAGTGAATAGGAAATTTTTTATTTAAATACATTTTACAGGTGAATTGTTGTAGTGACCTAGCCGTATCAGCGATGGTGTTGTTGGCAAGTCGGTCGTTTAAGCTCCAAAACTAAATCAAGTGGTAACAAATTGATGTTTTCGATCTGGCTATCTATAGAAATATCATTCTTCTAAACTGACAGAAAACTGAATTGTCGACACACGTTCTGTTTGATTTTGAAGAGCGTAAACTTTGTGGATTCTGAAGGAGTCTGGAGAGCCGTCGAAAATTGGCGGCTAGAGGTTTACAACGTTTTCTACTGCTGAAAGTTGACCCTCGCTTTTCGAAAACCCCTACCAAAAGTGCACACGCAACTTTCAAAAGAAAAAAAAAGAAAATTTTTATTTCAACATTATGGCGACTGTGACGTCACTTCGAAGCAAATGCTATGACTGTCATGTGCATCAGCCTCCGTACATTCTTCAAATACTCAAATGCTATGATCATCATTGCTGTAAACAGAGACGCTTGCTCTCACCCTCACCTATCAGAAGAAAATGTCGAGTGTGGTGAATTTTTAGACAAAGACGGAAAACGTCTGAGTAGTATAATTCAATGAATAAACCAGGTATGGTCGAATGTCAAACTTTGTATGGAGCGGAAGACATAGCGATTTCATATAAGCAAATTCACCTCTCATGAGAGGTGAGTTCGTTTATATGAAATCGCTGTGTCCTCCGGCTTGTATGAACAGACCATACCTGGTTTTAACGTTCATTGCGACATTGAAAACACGTTTGATAAATTTTTTGTTCACAAAAACAGTACGCACGCGTTTTTAATTTGCTTGCGACCGCAGAAGTGTGCTATTCACGAAATACGCATTACAGTGAGGAAGGGGTCTCACAAAAAAGTATACGCTTCATACATTTTTTTAAATTATCTTTATGGCGTGCAAGCGGTGAGAGAGCGGTGAAATTCACAGTCTTGACCACTAGAGCCTATTTTTCGAAAATATATTTCCAAGAATGAGAAATTTGAGAAATTTTTTAGAAATTCTAGAAATATATTTTCGAAAAATAGGCCTTGCCTGGCCACAGTCTTTTAGAATCTTGATATCGTTGCCGAAAAATTTTATAATCATTTTTCGCTGATTGAGCTGGTTCCGATTAGGCATGCTAGAATACTAGAAATTCAAGCTTGTAAGTCATAAGTGGGTTGGATATGTGTATCCTCGAGGTCTATCTACAATCTAGAAATTTAATTGAGGTAGTCCAGCATACGATAACGAACTGCTCATTTCCGTTGGTGCTCATACCTGGTTCTCTGATGTGTGTCCTATCAGGTCGTGGTGGTACGGCTGGTACGGGTATGCTACAATATTGTCGCTCATATTTTTAAAAGCTGATTCCTGTTATTCGGAATCCTCTGACAGTTAGGTATATGTCAAAAACTTCAAATTTTCGAACATGGAGTTAGTTAACATCAGTGACATCTTTTTGAATAACATCACCAGATGTGCGTCTATGTATGTACGTATGTATAGTATACAATTGTTATGGCTAATTCTAGAAGTGAAAATGCTCCAGAAAACTTTTTAATTTCTTCATCAAATGACATCAGTCACTTCTCCAACCAACTGAAATGCCAATTGTGTATGTTACCGAAACAATCATTTCATTGTGCGACCTGTATCACAACTGGCAATTTCATACATTCCAATAATCCCCACGAACGGTGAGTGTGAATGAATATTTTGCTGCGCCATTTTTCATTTCTGCGAAAACCAAAACAGACAAAAAAAAACTGGTTCCATCTGATGGACATGGCCATTCTTTAATCCGTTCTACATGCTTCCGTTACAGATTCGCCGAGAAACAGCTGAACTACTTCAACATTAAATCGTCTCACAAAGCACTGGACACAAGATGTAACCAATTGTTGCACAATAGAATCATCGCAGAAAATCTCAGCACTCAAATCAAACGGAAAAAGGAACGAATCTTCTATTTGCATCGACTGTTGGAGGAACGTAGAGCGAAGGTGAAGACGAGCAAAGAATTCAGATCGGAAATAACAAAGAAGAATGCCGAAACAAAGAACAAAATTCCACACTACGAACACAATGTGAACGATCTGATCGATTTTGTGGACAAACGTATCGACAAAAACGAACAATTAGACAAAGATCGTACGCGATTGCAGCAAGAATTGAAACTGCGGGTAATTCACAATATCAATCTGCTGATCAAGTACATTTTTCCCATATCGGAGACGATTTCCAAATCGACAAATGTTTCCGAATCGTCACGGACGCCCGATATGGTTGCACTGGCTGAAGCGACGCATACGGCTTATGTGAAGGGTAAATGGGTGCTGCAGGATAGTCAAAATGAACGGCAATACATAATTGTGGCGCCATCGTTGCCGGGAAACGGTGACTATTCGGCGTACATTGAGTGGATGGACAAGCACAAAGACGGTGTGCCAAGTACTACAGCAACTGATACGCTGTCTAGTACAAACCATGCATATCGAATTAGTGCTGCTCTCACGTACACCGCTCAGTTTGTGCATCTCCTCAGCTACTATTTGGATGTGCGGCTACCCTACAGCGTTTTTTATGCGTAAGTGATTGGTCGATATTTGGTAGAAATACAAATTTTTCATCTTTTTCTATCTCACTTTACAGAGATTTTTGCAAAAAAGAATTGTCCGAACAAATATTTCCACGCAAGGTAGCTCGCCTAAATGCCAACATACTTTATCTGTGTTACACGCAACGAGTGAAATTAAATAGTTTATGTCCAACGCACACATTAGAAAATATTCAGCGATTATTGAGTCCAGAGTACAGTGACCTTGGCAGAATTGGCTCTGTTGATGTTTCGGATGGTTTTCGTGACATTGATTCGCAATTACTGCAGGATTTATTGACTGGCGGCGATGACAAATCTGACGGTGAGTTGAATGGAAAGGAAATCTTTGCATTGATTTACAGTTTAAAAATCACATCATCAGTGAATGGTTTGGGTGGTGGGGTTTTCATTGAAGTGAAAAAAGTCAATTGTCTATTGTTGTAGAGGGATGGGTCTGAAAATTCAAGAAAAATGCTGACGTGATTTTTGAACGTCCCCTATTTTTTTCAATTAGTCAGAACTGAACAACGAAGCTTCTCGAGGGAAATTCAGAATTCTTTTTGGCCAGCACTGCTAGGGAATAGACAAGTACTGGACAAGAAGATATTCTGTCGTTAGTTTGATATATGTTTCCGATAATCGCTTTCTATCTGACGATCTAAACCTTTTTCTCAGTCGAAAGCGAATCTTCGTCTCATATCGATGTCGATACACTACCCGAACTAAGACTCGCTAACGGGTCGAATCTGACTCAATTCTGACTCGAAAATTCGGATTAGAAAAAAAAATCGGGTCGACCTACTCGTTTGCCACTAATGATTATCAGCTTCAATCAACCAAAACTCTTTGTTATCTTCTAGTTCACGAAGCAATTTCTAATTAAGGCTTGCCAGCGGGTCAAACCCGACCAAATTTTTGTTTGGCCCGATTTCGGCGTCGGGTCAAAGGAAAATCAGGTCAGAAAAATCGGGCTCATCTTCGACCCAAATTTTTGCGGCTCCTGATCCTAAAGTAAAGATCTCAGCTGCTGCACATTTAAATATGGTGCCAAACAAAGAATTTGGAAATAATGCCACACGACTTGAGAAATTGGTCTAATTCGGACATCAATTTGGAGAACGTTCCGTTAAATGCCGTTCTCTCATGCGACCGTGAACAACAGAATTCGTTCACTGTGATGTAACATATTATCCAAGCGGTAGGGTGGGTCTTATTTTCGTCTTTTTTTCCGAAACGCCTCTGGTGGGTTGGCGAAAGTCTCGATACTGTCCAGCCCTCGCGGCGGGCTCGACCCCCCACATACTAGTGTCATTTCAAAGTTATAATATTCAGCTATTCAGTTAATAGTAATAGTTTCGCCTCACTCGTGTCAGAGAAATCCTTCATCGTTATTTGCACACTACTACTACGCTACCCACAAGTTGGCCTTTTTGGTTGGTAACTTCATCAACACGTCTTCATCGAACATACTGGAGAAGCAACGTTACTTTTTGTAAAATTCAACTGAATTATGTTTTTATTTTCTGAATTTTCTGAAAAATCGTGGTGGAGGCAATGAAGACAACTAATTTTTCCAATTCTTGCTGTACCAGAATCGACCCAACAATTTAACTTTCCTTTTCCGATTTCATTTCCAGACGAAAATTCATTCCAAAACGAATGGGAAGCAATTCAACACTATCCGCAACTGGAGTCGTCCGTAATTCCACTACAGATTCAAAATTCTCAGCAAATAACGAGCATGGCCGGTGGCATTATGAACAATGCGGTTGCGTCAGTCTCTTCTCTGTGGCGATGGACCACCGGCAGATGAAAAGAATGTCGATCTCTTCCCATAC
This sequence comes from Phytosciara flavipes, assembly GCA_026413405.1. Classification (NCBI taxonomy): domain Eukaryota; kingdom Metazoa; phylum Arthropoda; class Insecta; order Diptera; family Sciaridae; genus Phytosciara; species Phytosciara flavipes. The sequence goes on from JANTFA010167748.1 coordinate 6,720, forward strand.
TTTTACGGGGAACGGAAATGTTTGTTTCTAATCTTTTGTTTTTAGCAAAATGATGAATCTTCATGGCAGGTGGAACATTTTCTTTTGCTCTAATTTTTTAGTTTTCGATTTTTATTTCTTTGATTCTTAAGATAATGTTTGAATCGATCGTTTCTTCAGAGATTTTTATTTTTTAAATTTTTTTGTGTAAGTAAATTGGTGCCGTTCGAATGTACAGAATTTAATGTTCGGTGAAGTAATGTGGCTACTCCGCGTAATTAGATTGCTACTGCTTAAGGAAACGTTTTAGGGGCGCACAGTGTTGCAGCGTAGCTTTTAAGGGATGATGTTGAAAAGGTTCCCTTTATGTCGTACACCACACCGCTTGCTACATTTTTTACTTCTTCATCGAGTAGTACACACAAGTTGGAAAGCGAATTGCTTTTTCTTTTGTAGTTTCCGGAGTTTTGATCACTCGTTTTGACAATAATTTCAAATCCCAATGAACAATTAGGTTTCAAATAACAATTTCATGGGTATGGCGGACAGGAAAGGCTCCGTTTGAGGATAACTTCTGTCATATTGTGACCACTCTGTCAAGTTCACATTAGTCTGTAAAACGAATGGCCACACGAACTTGACATTGCACATCAGTCCTGCATAAAGTGCACTGAACTAAACGTGTAATGGGCATATTGAAACACCATCTGGTAGAACGTGGAAAAGGTCTCTTAATCAGAGTGTAGTCCTTGAAGTGTTTAATCCCAGTCAACTTAAATCGCTTTTGACTTAAATCGCTTCAAGTAAATTGGATGGTAAAATGAATGGACGGCCAATGTATGGCCTAAACATGAAGATTTATTGAATGAATTTCAGCAAAGAATATTTGAAAGTTCTTTTTTGTCAAGAAGCCAAAACGTGCGTCATCCGTCTTTAAACAATACCTTCGGTTAGATACCACCTGGCTTGGACTCCGTTGTAAGCTGAATGCGATTTTACATTACGGCGCCGATAAAATCGATAGATAGACAGACAGAGAAATGAGAATGTATCTGCTATCATTTCTCTGATAACAAATGTTTCTCAGGTTGTGCGGCAATGTATGGAGAAATGTGTCCGAGGACAGTAACGGAAACTATGTAGAAAGTGTCTTTCGAAATGGAAAAGAATTCGGCTTAAGCTGCTGATAATAATTGTCGGCTCTCAAGCTTGTACTATCAGACTTAGTGGCTTAAGTGAAAGACTTAGTTTTAAAAAAGGATTGCTAAAACGTTCGCATATTAAATCCCTTGACACTGACGCACAAAAACTACGCATACGAATTCAGTAAACTGATGGCATCTTAATAACAAAGTTTGCAACACAATAAATACTCCACACACACACACAATTTATTTAAAAATCAATTTCGATTAATAGAATGGCATCTCTAGCACTAATTTATTTAAGTTACGGTAACTTTTGTATGTAATGGATCGTCCGTGTTTCGATAGAAGAGAATTAACAAAACAAAAAAACCGAGACATTTTGTTTGGACCCAACTTCAGAATCTTTTTCTAACTTTTATTTTGTGGCCAAATTTAAACATTTTTTTTTTGATTTTGCTCGTAGTGCAGTCGGCATAATTGAATCACTAACACTAACTCACGTTTCTGTTCGATGACCACGACCAAAAGGGCTCATTGAAGAGGTATAAATAATGTAGACAGTCGCTTTAAGAATTTCTATGATTTCGTTTTCAATCTGTCAAGAGCGGCTCGGCAATAACAAACTGTGATATTTTGAAGGATATTTCATAATGAGCCCGTTAAAGTCGTTCATCACCGATAGTAAAAATATATTTTCTTATTGACCTTTCCGGTTAACAGCATTTTCATATTCAAAGTAACGAAACGAAACGGAAGATAGATTTTCGATTTTCGAACTTTTTGAACTAAATGTGAAATCTCTTTTAAACCGAAGTGGAGACGAACTTCATTTGAACTAAAAATGGAGAAGTTTGTCATGCTTCGTCTTATGTGCATCGTTTCAATTTTACCAAAAATTTCTGAAACTTATTGTTTCTCGATAGCAGCCGATCTTTCTTTTCTCAAATCCAAACCAAACATAAAACCGAGCAATGTCAGTTTTTGTAATCTTTTTTTTTTGGTTTTTAATGAAAATGTGATACCTTTTTCGTTTGTTTTTTAATAATCAAGACAAGAAAATCAATGTATCTGAGTAAAAAAGCCTTTTGCAACTTAAAAAATAACACAGAAAATTTCAGTGAAATCGACTTTAGATAGAATAATAATGTAAAAAAGGAAAACGAAAAATCAATTTTAATAAAAAAGATGGAGAAATGAGTGGAAATTTTTTGTCAAATAATTTTACCGACCGCATAACTCATCATGTTCAATGTGATTAATATTTAGATGAATGTAATTAAATAAATGAAATTAAAAACAAAACCACAGAGTTGTAGAAGGACTTTCTTTAAAATTACGAACGACCTCTCAAAATCTACACTATTTTTCCCAATGCATTGCATTCAGCTAATACTCCAGCCAAATTAGAACTAGATGGAATGACTCTCATACCATTTAAAAGCGAGGCTCATCTTTGGTTCGGGACCAAGACAATTTTACCACGACGGTCTTCAACAGTAGATGTCGCAATGGTCTTTGTAATGTCAATTTAGCACACCACAGGAACTTGACGTCATGTCCACTGCGTATCCATTTAAATGGTGATCCGCGCTCCGTCTTATGTGAAGGAGGTAAGAGAATTTACAGTTGAACTTGAACAAGTACTAATTTCCACGACAGGATACAGGGAAGGTTCGTGCCAAAGAACGTCTTAAAAAAAGCATTAGCAATGCAGCATGATGAGGAAGCAAAATTGTCAAAACCTGTCTGGTTTCTATATGCCTGACTGGGTTTTGTTTCTTGATTAAAGGTATACTTCCGATGAAAATACTGTTGATATGTTTGTCGTCTGTGACAGGTTAAAAGTATACTCGTAAATGCAGCCACATACTGGAAACCTAAAAGGTTAGCTTTGACTTTCCAGTTGCAACTCACAGATTTTCACAGTGGAATCTGCGGACATTTTTAGGAAGAGTGATTTCAATCGGAGGCCCTAGTGAAACAGAGTCCGGACTTCGCTACCACGCATCTCTGGGACAAAATTACAAGATTGTTTCACTTGGCATGAAAAGTTATCCATCTGTTGTGTTCGGTTGATTTCAGGCACTTCGCTTGGGCTGTAACTCGTGGAATTGACTTAAATCTACCGTGGTATGAAGCCGTGAATTTATTCGGTTAACTGTAAACGGATGTTTTTCGGTTTAGTTTTTATCTAATTCATTTTGCAAATCCAGATGTACCAATTATTGGACGCATATCACCTTTAGGTGACTTTACCGATACGAATTAATTATCATGCGAAGTGCCAATAATAATTTAATGGATCGCGTACCCAACACAACGTTGAAGAAAACGAAAGAACGAACGAAATTACTCGAAAGATTGTCAAAAGCTTGGTACAATTCGTGACTATCAAAATGATAAGGAAGTTGTAAAAAACGACAAAGCCACAACTTTCACGACGTCAACAATAAAAGCCACCAGGAAGTTGTTAGAAACTTCCAAGACACCATTATCACGACTTCAATAATGTTCAACACGTAACTCTTTCGTGATTCTAAAATTTTTGGATTTAATGAAGCCATGCACATAGAAACTTTCAGTACGAAGCAGGCAATTCTCAGACGATGGCTAAATTAATACTGGGAGCATTTCTTGCCACTAGTTTCCTTTTCCATGGATACTCAACGCACAAGTGTGATGACAATGTTAAGCTGGTAGCGAATTTGGCAAACTATTTCAAAGTTGCGCAATTTTGTGACCATAAATACAATTTACTTGTCAGTGTCGACCCGACGTATAATAGATGGGACCTTCGTTACACTACGACGGTTGAAAAGGGCGAAAACATAGGTACTTCGCATCCTCCTGACTTGTCGATTTTTTAATAGAAATTGAAAAAATATCTCCTCCATAGATGAGCTATGCAAATGCATGCGTGACTATCTCAACCAAGGAAATTGGCTCGACGAAACAACACATGTGTGTGTCAGTAATTGTGATTTGTTAACATTTGTGTTACTTGGTCCCCCAAATACAGACGGAAATGAAGTGGTTACTCCATTCGCTGAACCAATTGCTGCCTTATGTTCAGTTATGAAAAGATTCCCGAACGCAGAACTAGGTGACTACGCTTGCACGTCAGAATGCTGTAAAAATGGCAAAGTCAGTAGCCTTCAGCTCAAATGTAAGCTAACTTGTGAGTTACCAAGCCCAAAAGCCGCTCGGGAAAATATTGTCAAGTATTTGAGTCAGAGTAGTTTGCTCGCAAATGCCACTGTAACCGCCAAAGGTAAAGGACAATGGTTGGATGTTACAATTGTTGGTAAATAACTGACTTATTATGACGATTGTAAAAATATGAATGAAAATGGTGTTGAACAATAAACCACCATAATTTAATTCCTCAACATAAACCATTTCAATCGATCGTAAATATTTCGATTATGCAGTGTCGAACAAATTTTCCACATGTTATGAGAGAATAGTTCTTTCGACCACGTTTCCATATTACATGTCTTTGGTGAACAGCTTTGTGGAACAAATGGTTCTAGCTTAATTGGTGACTACGTCGGTGATGCTAAAGTGAAAAAGTAAGTACAGTACGGTCAACAGTAGGGTAGCCGAAATCTTGGAAATTTTTGAAATCATGGGCCGTTACCCTACAAAAAATATGGTTTTGCCTCAAGAAAAGTTCTGTGAAACAAATTGACAACAATAACATTCGAGATCCTCGTTCTATCGCCACTTCGGAGCTTTTCGACCAACCAACCCACCTACTCACGTGACCCGATCTCCACATAAATATTTTTTTCATGAAACCATTATGAGTTACCTTCCAAATGAAACCGGCCTCAAGTTTTATCTTGAAGAAATGATATTTTGACAACAAGAGATAAAAACTTTAAATTTATGTTGCTAAAACGTGTATTTTGCTTAAAAATTACCTTTTGTGGTGCTCAACGGGTGTCCTACACAGGTTTCATCGCTGAGTCCTGTGTTGAACATCAAATTGTATGAAGGTATTCTATGTCTCTGTTGCGTTCTATCGCCTAACTCTAATCGTTGTCAAAATTAAATTTTTTCAAGTTACAACAGTTCAAATCCTGCGCTTCTTAGTCACGAAGAACTGCAATATTCTGCAGACCCACAAAAGGTTTCGACTCACAAATTCTACGTAAGAGTGAAAGGATAAGAAACTTACAAAATTCATCGACAATTTTCACACCCAAACACAATTCTAGCTAACGCCTAGAAAATGCCGTTTGTAATTCGTGATAAAAGCGGAGCTTTTGAGCACACGTACGTGCACAGCTTGTCCTATTCGGCTTTGCCTCGTTAGGGCAAGCTTATGACTATTTATTTTAAAGTTTCGCTTTTTACAAGGCAGCTGCCTTGCTTTTTATCATTCATCACAGCCTTACTGCTGATGAAAAATTGAAAGATGACAGTGGTGGGTTTCATTCGTTTTCAGACCCTACAATTCCCACATCCAATACATCCAATTCATCTCATCGAAAGTTGGGATTGCTGATTTTATGCAGTTGTAATATACCCATGTCCATCGATATAAGAATACCTAGGTATGCAATGTCGAACAGCAGCTTGAAAGAAATCTTCTTGGATGTGTGTTCGTGTTCAGATACTCAACGACGTCGTCGTCCTAACAGTATGTGAAGCAGTATTTCGTTTTCAATTTGATTGAACTGGACGTGTTCCATTACATCGCATTTTCCGACCCATATTCATTGACAGAAGAACAAAACAAAACGAAAATGATTTTCATAACCACGTAATTCAATGTTTAATAAAATTAGAAAAAAAAATCTAAAATAATAAAATGTCTCCGTTCATTAACCAGACAATTGATCAACTTTCAAAGAACTAAAATCAAGATAAAAATTACAACGGCAACATTCTATAGATCCAATACAAATTATTGTCTAGCAAACGTTCTTGGCGGTCTCGTACTACCACGTATTCGTCCGCCTCTCATCGGTGTACCGAAGTGCGATATATTCGGGCCGTAATCACTTTGGAAATGCTGCGGTTCCGCTGTGGCTGTGCGATAATGCTGCGGCGGACCAGATGCCTCCATAGCACCATGATTTTGCCACGTTGACGGCGAGTTTGTCCTACGATTACTGACCGAGAATAAAATGTCTTTGCAAAAAGAGAATGCAAGATTTAGTAACACTTACGTCTGTCGGTATGGACCGGGCGAATTCACCACACCCATTGCTGAGCCACGTCCTCTATCAACGAAACCACGTCCACGGCCACGAGTACCACGAATGCTGATGATATCACGTGATAGTTTGTTGTAACCCGTTGGACCAGTGGGTTGAGCACCACACGTTTCCAATGCAAGGAAGTCGTCTACATGCAACGAGGGCGGTCTGGATGTGTTTGGCGGTCGTGAACGGAACAAATCGCCTCGTGTCGGTGGCGTCCGAAAACCTCGTCCGCGGGTAACTGCAAATATTGAATTTGGTCAATACAACAAGAAAATTGACAATTGGCCCGTCGAAATGGCGTTACCGTAAATCTTTTTCTCTGGACGTCCAGTGGTCGGTTCCACTTCAACGCGTCGGGTTCGGAAGCATGGAGCGGCAGTTGTTCGTTCCCGATTCGACTGCGGTGATGCCGTTAAATGTAGCAAGCGCTTGCAGTCTGAAGTTATATTTGTTTCACTTGGCAGAGCCGTTTTGGCCAATTCACACAGATCGCACGCAACCAATTCAACATCTTCGTCAATTTTGTCTAAGAAGGAAGGATAACCCAACCAGTAGCTAGATTGAATTAACGGATTCAGCTCCGGATTGTCATCGATTAATTGATACACCGGTCGTTCAGCGAATTGAACAACAATGCCTTCAGATAGGGGGAACGACGGTTCGGTGAAATCTGATGCATCGCTAGTGGACTTGGAATTTAGTATTTTGAATAGGCCGTTGAGTTTGTCAAGTATATCGCTGAATGACTTGTCAGCATTCAACGGTTCAATGGCATTCTTCAATTGTTCCAATGGATGATAAAGTTCGTTCAGGTTTTTCGTTGGCCATGACAAAATGGATGCTAAATCGGACGGAGCTAGTGACGACTGACGATGAGTTAATTCATTTGCGGTTGTTAGAGATAAGAAAAATTCCATAAATGTCGAAAGGAATTGTTGCTTTGCACCGACTTTGATAGTGCTGGTCAGATGAGCGACGATTTTCAGAATTTTCTCCTTTTCCTTCTCCAATGTCGTTCGGAGCAGATAAAGTGTGTAACTGGAATAGAGAAGAAAACGGTCGGTTAATAGAACTACGGGCAGATCCACTGAAGAGAGAAAGATATAGAAATGCTTACTCATATCTCGCCAACAATAACAACATGTTCAGCGCATACAGTGAAGAATCGCTGCCGACTTTTAAGAAATTTTCAACGAACAAACTGACAACAGCTGGCAACAATTCCTTTGATGGTAAGGCACAAGATATCGTCGCTGCCTTCACTTTACCAGTTTCAAATGACAGTAGGCCCAGATCCGAATCCAGTAGAATCTCAAATATTCCGTACGAGATTTTCTGCAGCTTGAGCGCTGAACTCGAAGTCATCACAGCCAACAGATCGTAAAATTTACCGGGCAATATTGACAGCACGGTTATTTTGATGGTCGGTTCCACAATGAGCATCGAAAGGAATCTCAGTAATCTGAGCGTCAATGCAGATGATGGCGGCGTATCTTGTAACAGCAAATCAAGAATAGCTTTCGACACCAGCAATGACATATTCGGAGCCAAATCGGCCAATTGAACACACACTCTACGCAAAATGTTCAACAGAATGTCGTAAGATGACGTGCAAATGGTCTGTATCATTTCCGTTAGAATGGCACTTTTCGGATGCAGATGAGCCGACCAAAGTTGACGTTCTGTGATGAGCCGTGTTACTTCAGCTTCTGACAATGAAGATCTCGTTAAAACGGGCAGTGGAAGCGGTAGAAGTTCAGAGAATACGAGTAGACCCGAAATGAATGTATGCGGTCCGCTGAGTATATGCTTGGTCACTTCACCGATCATTTGTGTCCAGATGCTTTTATGCACAGATTCTGTATCCAATCCTTCCACCGGCGTGGGTTGTGTATAGGCTAACAGGATCTTGATTATTTCTTCTTGGATCATTTTGGCTTGATAATACGTTCCACTGTGGGGTTGCACGAAATGCATTAAATTGAACGTTTTGAGCAGATGTTCGATGACGGTTAAGTCTTTGTACTGTGTGTTGCGACTTTGTATCACATAGGTTAGCATTTTCCTTAGAACTTGTACGGCTGGACAGATAATTTGAGTGGCTAGCAAACCTTGATTCGAGGCTAGAGCTGCCATATGTACGGCCGGCTGTTCGAAATACGAATTCAATTTATCCAATATGGAGACCATTGTCGCTATACCGTCAGCCGAATAGAACTTCAGCACAACATATTTATGCTTTAGCTCGACATGATCATCGTGATGTTCGTCTCCCAGACTTGAAATGGCCATGTGCTTTATCAATCGTAACGATGTGATCAATTCACCCGGGAAATTTGTAACAAATTCAGTGCAACGTTTTATCAAATCGCACAATTCCGTAATGTCGTCGTACTGGAAGATGTTCGGTATTTCCAATGGCTTCAAATAAATGGCAATTTCTTGCAATACCAACGAAATGGTGGGCTCGAACGTCTCATGATTTTTGCACAAATTCAACAGAATGTTGCCGCAATCTTCCAAATAGTCGGTGTTCAATGCATTCCTCACGGTAATGTCAATCAAATCAACACAATACCCGATGTATGGACTTTTAATCTTCGATCCGGGTGACGATTGATTGGTCAATTCGGATTTCTTCTCCCTTTCGATGACATCAAGCAAAATCATCAAATTGTTTTCCATTGAAACCGTACTGACCACATGATGTTTACCCACCGGATTGGTAGTCAGACTGTAAAATAGATTGAATGTTTCGCCTAATTCATTGTCGTCGGTTATGTTCTGAATTGCATCCAGGAAAAATTTGGTTTTTATCTGAAAGAGTCGAGAAATAAGAGAAACATCGGTTACAAAGTTGAATTATAGTGGGAAATGGAAAAAAATTTAAAAGCAGACTGTGTAAGCGCCGAGACTAGCAGTTTTCATCGATAGTTGACCGAATGACCATTCCATGGAGAAGGAATTCTACAGGCGCAGTTCATCTTCTTCATACCTAGCGATCAGCGATGTATAGCAATCGCTATGTAAATGGTAGATGACAATCACACAAGGAGCTCCCGTATGGTTTGACTAAGTACTTTATTCAGTTTCTAAAAATCCGAAAGATCTTCAGGTCGATACACCATCGAAACATTATCTGTCTTCCCATCTTTTGAAGAACTCTTCAAATCATGAAAGAACATTTACGAACACGTATGCTGTAGTGTAGATGTATGATTACTGAAATAGTTTCACTCCTCTCTTTAGAAAGCTTAGGAAGTATTTCTCGAAAAGAAATAGGAAAAAAAGTTTTTGATTTCATCCCATTGCATAAAAATTATTCACCGAAATTACAATAGAGACTGATGTTGTTATTCCAGTTAGTCCAGACGTAGCGCAAGTCATCCTACAACAGTCAAATAAACAGTCGAGTCAAGATGAACGTATCGAAAACGAAAATCTTGACCAGACATCAACGACGACAGAGACCATCGTTGAAACGTCACAAACTGATTGAACAGCCAAACTGCAGAAGTCAAACGGAAATTTGGACTTGGATGGGCATAAATTCAGAAGAATCAGTGTGCTCTTCCAGTGCTAACATATCGAACGAAAACGGTTACATTAACAAAAGCATTTGAAAATAAATTGAGAGCAGCACAAAGAACCATTGAACGAATTATGCTTGGAATTACGCTCATCAGATTTAAGATGAAAAATCATTAGATTAGACAGCAAGCAGAGGTCGTTTACGTCATGGAAAGAAGAATACTTTCTACAGATGGTGGCACTGGGCACGAATTCTTTGAGAATGATAGATGAAGACCACTCAAAACCAAACACGACCAAGACTAAGGGGAAGACCACCAGAGATGTGGACAAATAAAATCAAGATAACAGTAGGTAATGGATCCTTCGAAGTGAATGAAGATGAGAGAGGCCCACATGCAACACATATTCATAATAGAAGATAAGAGAGATTTAGAATACATCGATGTAGAAATTCAAAAATGGAACTGCGCCCTTTCCCGACAGCACATTCGACAGTATACGTTAAAAAGAAATCTAAAGAGAAACTCACCTTATAGACAATTTCAATTCCAAGTTTATGGTTGACAGTATCATATTTTGCCGTGTCAATGTCATCCTCCAAACTTTCCGGATTTTCATCGCTAACAGCACCAATCAAACATTTCACCAACACTCCAGTTGTCTCCGGTTTATTATACAAATAGTCCAATCCACAATTGCAGTTCGTCAATGCCTTAACCATTTCCAAACACAAATCCAATATCACCGACGGCAACAGGTGCTGGTGCGATATCATCAGTAAAATGCACTCGAGAAATGCATGACTATCGAAATACGATTGAAATGTTGCGGCCGTACTCCGTATCGATGCTAAATCCTTGACGATTTCGAATGTTGCCGAAACAGGAAGATATCGTTTGGGTTGACTGAAGTGGATCGCTTCCGTTGTGAATGACTTTAGCACGTCCAACAGAATCGTTTCCAGAAGTGATAGGTCCGATTCAGCGGTTAGAAATTGTTCGTTTGGCATAAAAATTCGGTCGACTGTGTCTCTTAGCAGCTCTAGTGATTCGAATAGGTTGATTTTCTTCAGCACAGCCTTTAATGCAAATTTTGCTCTAGTTAATGGGTTCGCTTGGATGGCATTTATGAGTTTTTGGTATCCATTTTCCGTATCCCAATTTGTTGTAAAATAAGATACGCCGATCTTCAGATCCAGACACGAATATATAGCCTTGATGATCATCAATTTAATGGACAGTGCCATGTGCTGTTGATAATACAGCTTCAACAATTCGGCGAAAATGTTGAATTTCTCTTTGTACAGCAACGTGTGCAAGAAATTATGACAGCAGCCGAGCAGTTCCGTTAGCCTAGCACCGATTTTAATGTGTCGAATTTTGTAAACAGCCTGCGGTTGAAACATTGCACAGTATATGCCAATACGAACCCAATCTACCAGCGTGCCAATATGTTCGTTCAAGATAACATCGAGCATTTCATTTCGCTTAGAATATGGAAAATTATGAATCAACTGCAGCATCTGCACGAAATTCTCCGTGCAGTGAATCCAGGCCTCTTTCGATTCCGGTGACAGGCTGTCAAAATTTTTGAACGAAGCCGCATCGTCACGCAACTTATATTTCTGTATGATTTTCATTGATAATTCAACTTCTTTTATCGATCGATGGTCGTCGGTAAATCGTTCCAGTGTCGTTGTCGTCGGATCAACACATTTGATAAACTCTTCACATTCATTGTCATCGTAGTCCATATCAAACTGACCTTCACACTCGTCGTTTATTTCTTCGTCACTTAATATTGGTTCGAATGCTTCACCACCTTGAGATGATTCATCAACACCGCCGATCGGCGATTCGACCAACAAATCCATTGGCACTGGTGACACTGCCTTCGATTCGTTGTCAACAGACCGCACCGATTTTTCACTGTATTTCCGTTCACCCCGTCCTTTATAGCTCACTTCTTCCACACTACCGGCCGGTGACGCTTGATCCGGTGTACGCGGACGTTTCGGTGACAACATGGGAGGCGTTCTCGGCCGCTTCGATTCCACTTCTTTGTCATGCTCTCGTGATACATCTCGATGAGCACGTTCATACGATTCAGTTCTCCGTCTCGTCCGACGATATTCCGGGCTTCGTGACCAATCCCGTTTGGCGCGATTCAAAAAATCGCGTTCACGACTCGACGACCGAGAGTAACCGCGGCTACAATCTCGCGTTCTTGATATTTCTCGGCTGGCTGCTCGAACCACTGGAGAATTTTCCGGATGTTTGATACGCTCTTCATCGTCTGCTTCACGGTCCCAGTCACTTTCACTTGAAGCGGTTCGCTCTGGCTGCCGAACAAACGGTCTGTTATTGTCTTTCAACGGTTCGGTATGATGGAATTGCGGCTGACTGAATGGTTTTGGTTCGAATTCGATGTAAACTTCTTCTCTGGGGTGAACTTCTTCTTCTGGCGCCTGCCAAACAGCTTCCGGTTCTGGTGGCACCTTTTCAACAACAGGAGGTGGTGCCACTAACACTTCTTCTTGTGGTGATTCGGTTATACCTTTCGTTAACGTACCATAAACGGCCAATGTTATTGTGGTGTACCAACCGCGTAATACCAATCCATCAGTGGGAATTTGTCTCACATCTTTCTTAACACAGTCCAAGTGAATGCATTCATTCTGATTATATTCCAAATTGCCCAATGACTCGAACGAAGAACCGGGTTTGCCCAGATCGTTGACGAAAAATTCAATGTTAAATTTTGACGGATTTGTTGCACCCAAACGATCTCCACCAGCAAAATCGGCCTTAACCCGTGCACCGAGCGGTATAATTCTTACCTCAGTAATGTAAACAGGCTTGGGGAATTGAACCAAATCCAAATTGAGTTCCTGGAATTTTAAATTGAACGTTTTGGTCAAAATTCAACGGGAAACAAATCAACCGAATAATCCCGAATGAATCACATTTGACTCATCTAAATGGTGCAAAA
>JANTFA010167859.1:0-19582 GCA_026413405.1 Phytosciara flavipes
CAGGCCGACGGACATTTTTTCAAATGCTGATTTGGCATCTGGGGGTGACCCCAGAAGGTTTGCCCTTATTCTGGGAGGCCAAATCGACGTGTTACAAACGTAAGAGTAAAGGAATGAGACCCTCATACTTTGTGCGGGTCTAAAAAGAGGTTAGGACTTAAGACGCAAGAAATTGTGGTAGAAACTAAGAAAAAATGTCAGACACTAGGAATGATCAAATGTAGCCAATAGCCATACGAAAAAGAAAAGTGTGAAAGTGTGAAAAAGTTCGAAAACAAATTCAGGACTAATGAATCTTCTCTCAACTTGTGACGATATTGTTGCTGGAAGGATTTGCCTACAGTCTTTAGCTGCTTATCTTCGCATTCATATTACGATTATTTGTTGGTATCCCAAATGCAATGAGTGGACACATTTTCTTCTAAAATACTGTACCAAAGCATTAAGATTTAATTTGAATTTTTTCTACACATTTTTTGTTCAGAGAGCAACACAAAAAAGAATTTCTTTTTAATTCTCCATTTTCACTTAACATTCATTTCCGAAAATATTTATTGCCTTTTAAGCAGTCTTTATTGTCATTCCTAATTTCTATCATCATCGTGTTGTCTGAAAACACATGTTTTCGGTGGATCGCTTATTATGGAGGCACTTAAATCAAACTAGACAAGCTAATTATTAACTAATAGAAAAAAAATTAAAATTTATTTTTCTCGTACAATATAAACTGAATCGTAAACCTGCACAAGAGAATATTACCTACAAAAAAAAACAGAAAGAAAAATAATAATAAAATAACGTTTATAAATACAATTTTAAACAAATAAAACCTCAAGCGGTGTGTCTTTGATCGTTAATATGTAATTTAGGTTCGTGACTTATAAAAAAAGAGTTAAAATTGATTGCATAAAATTATCAAATGAAATAAAAAAATTTGTTTTTAATATGCGGTTTGTTTGGAATTTTTTCGAGATTTTGTTTGATTTTAAAATAATAGTGCTGCTCGGGTGTGTATAAGATACACATAAATTACATTGATGGTTACAATACAACGGTCCGAAACACTTTCGGGCTTTTGTTTATCTAGTTCACTGTACATTTTGTTGTTTACAAAATATGAAGAGATTTGGTTTTAAATCTTTTATCAGACTCTTCTCTAGACTTCACTACTGTCGCATGTCAATAGCCGGCAAAACTAACTCATTCGACTTGAACCGACTTTTTCTACCTCTTATTTTTTAACAAACAAACATTGTCCATGAAAGATTTATTTATTTCGAAGTACTAGATTTAGTAAATATTAAGCACAGAGCACACTCTAAATAAAATAGTTTTTTCTTAAATAAAATGGTAAATCTAGTACTTCAAAAGAGAGACAGCTTGATGGCTGAAAGTGTCATCTCTTTTCTCAATTTTCTTGGATGAAAGCGGCGTAATGTAGAAGGAAAACGCAATCTCTTTATGCTATATTTCGAGACCTGCTTCGGCTCTTAATCAGGCTCAGTAAAAATCGATAAATTGAAAAAAATATTGAAAAATCTCCAAAAATATCTTGCATTCTTCTTGTGTGCTACGAAAATATAGTCGTCACAGGAGTAGCTACTTTTCAATTGAGTACAAGATTGAGTGGCTAACATTGGGTCACCACACGAGTTTTTCTAGGAGTTGAATTACCAAAATGACTCTCGAAGTATAAATACAACCCATCATCAAAATTCAAGTTTATTTAGAAATTAAGTTTAAAGTGTCTTCGAACTTTCTACTACAGCCAGAGATATGCTTCAAGACGCACCATTCACCAATATGTATGCCATTGTTCTTAACCAGCCCACTCGCTGTAGCATAATAGCATTTCGTCCGTCCTGATAAATTGATGAGAATATTCAAGTTGATTACAGGGGAAATATGCACACTACAAACTACCTAAATGCGGTTGGTAATCCTTTTTTATCACTCTCTGTCTGAGATCGTTGCTCGACTTAACTTTGTTTCTGCACAATACCCAACAGATGGCGCGGATTTAAGGACCACGTTTTCTTCACCTTTTGAATTCAATACCCCTTTTTGGATATATGTTAACGCCAGTTTGGGAATAGTTTGGTAACGACCAATGGAATTCATCAAACATTTTCATAGGCAATTAGGTCACATTAGGTTTCTATTGACACTAGCTTTTAATCTTCTACGCAGGTGGGAAAGGAAATTTTTTTCTTTAATAAGAACGTGGAATTGCCAATGAAAATGTTTAATTAATTCCATTTACCGTAAACAAGCGACGATTTCTTTCGTTTGAATATACAAATTTGGATCGAGTGTCTGGAATTCTAAAACAGAAAAAAGACTTTCTGGCATATCAGACGTTAATTTTCTCTTATATTGAAGACATCTTCATTCAGACTTCGTTCGGGCAACCCTTATTTCCAAAAATGCCATAAATCACAAGCGTTCACTGAACGAACCAACAACTAAAACTTTCATCGCATTCACCGACTTGTGGTGTGGATTTTCATTTTTGCGTTCATCAAAAATCGTGTCACATTATCGAATAATTATATTCATGTGCATGGCAGCCGATAAAATAAAAATTTGCTTGCCATCATGATACCGTGAATATATTAAAAGTACTTTTGAAAAATCATCTATTTTAAGAAGTTTTTAATTCATACTTCGTGTTTTCACAGTATGAAAGAAAAACAACAACAACAACAAAAAAATGCAAATCATTATTATTCGTACGTAATACCAACCGGCCTACCTACCAATTCATTCTGTTCAAGAAGTTAAAAAGAAGAAAGAAAAAAAAACAAAAAAAACCGAAAAGAAAAATAAATTGTGTCACATCAATAATTTTTTATTTAAGAAAATAAAAAGCCAGGACAAAACAACATTGCAGCAATACATTAAATATTCGTGGCACGTGCCACGATAAATATAAGTGGTGGGCCTTCGCTTTGTGGAACAGTGTTATGCTTAATATACTTGCTCTTATACGTATGGTGTGTGCTTCATTATCACGTATCAATTGTTTATGTATTTTCTTCTCTGTTTGCCATACGAATCCATTATAATGTTTATTAAGCAAAATTTCTTTTCAATAAAATTTTTGCCATCTCGTTTCACAACTCGAACATGTGATATTTGTATCGACAGTCACATGTCACCCGGCCTATAAGCAGTAATAACCTTTGCATTTTTTATTTAATTAATTCCTTCAAGACAAAATCAAATTAGTTCTGGCGTTCTGCATTTCATTTTTCTTAAATATTACTTTCAGTGAGATAAGTGCACGTTTTCCACAGAATTTCGTTACATCAAGCGTATGTCTGCTGGCAGGCCGCCCACTCGAAAATCGATTTCCTTAGACAACAATCTATCATTCGTCTGCTTAACGGAAAATTCGAACTAAGATTTGCAGTATTAAACAGGGTATTAACGCGAAATTCTGCGCCAATTTCTCTTTTCGGATACCTAAACCGTTTCTGGTCCAAAGGGCTCGTGCTATAATGACATCCACACATTTTTATAGATTTTTGAACCCTTCCTCCACCCTTCGTCCACATATTTCTTATACCATTTCCTATACCATTTCCTATACCTATTACATGGCTAGCCTCGTTTGCTCAAAAATTATGTGGACGTCATTATTGCATGATCCCAAATCACACATCTCAAAATTCTATCGAATTGCGCTTATGACTTTAGCAAGCTTTTTCACGAAAATCTCCTGCCTGATAGATACACAAGTTGAAATGTAGACAAGTAGCGGAAAAATTAGACTACATATTCATCATGCGAAGAATGAAATTACGGGCAAAACAAGCTGACTTTCTTCACACAATCATTCGATGCTTTGGATCACACCATTTCAATCAAAACTAAAGTGAAAATAAGAAGAATTAAGAGATTAAGGAGGATATCTAAAAAATGAAGAAACCATGGAAAATAAGGAGGGTGGGCAGCCTGCCTTTGTCATCACTACTTCATTACCAATCAAACAACAACAATTATTGGCCATGTGTGAACACATTGTATGTGCCATTGCTATAAGAGAAAAGTGCGTCCAGATAATTATACAGTGTAATTCTGTGTTACAGATTCTGTAACATAAGGAATAATATTGAGTATTACCAGTCAGACAAATTTTGATGACTCAATTCCAATTTTCTATCGATCAGTTGCTATTTTCTATTAACCAATCGGTGAATTAACATTTTGACAATAATATAACCATCTCATACGGTACACAGTAGTGCGATCAAAGTAGTGCGTAAATGTATTTTCATATTTACTTTTATGCCCTAGTGCGTAAAATTTGCCTTTGAAAAAATGTAGATCCCACTTCTGTACATAAAATCTTGTTGCTAACTTGTGCCTAAAACTGAAATTTTGAACATACGATGTGTTGTCAACCTCGGCTTCGCCTCGAGTATTCACATTTTTTGCACACAACATTTTCATACAACCGGTTAGACATTAAGGTTCGGAATGGAAATTTAAAAACCAATTTGACTTCCATTCATTTTCATTCATTCACCTAAGACATTTTTATTTTCCAAATAATTTAAAAATCTTCTCTGGAATGTACCAATATCACAAGATTTAAACATAAATCAAGCACATTTAAGTAAGATGACCAAATTAGGATTTACTTTTCTACATTTTATTTAAAAAAAGGTCTCCGAGCACATTCCATCCAACATCGCAACCAATTTAATGTTATGCGATTTGAACTCCATCTGTCCGAATTACTGTGAACCTCCACAGCACATACAATTCTTTCATATGATTCTCTGAAAATAAAAACAGTATGCATGTTGAGTTGATTGCTTCCAAGCACTCAAACCTCAACGGAAGTTTCTTTTTCGCCGAGTCCAAGATCTGAACCTTTTTCAAAGATTTCATTCATTCACAAGGTGAAAGAAGTGAACTTGCTTTTTATGACATTGAGAGCGTTTGGAATCACTAAGGTGGGTGAGGAAAAAGCGAAAAGCTTCGTTAGATGCTTGGTGAAATTTCAATTCAATTCACATAGGTCCACAGTACCATGGATTGGTCCATGGTATGTCCAGGCTAGTAATTTTCGTAAATTGGATGAGTATGTAAATTACGATATGTTGTCAACATCGTCTTCGCTATCAGGACTCAGGACTAATTGTACAACAGGAACTTATCTTTGTACACCTGGAACATGTCTTAAATCCAAAAGCTACTGGTCTCACCTTTCCAATGACACCACATATGCATGGGTACTATCACGATCGATGTACCTTTGATGTGTAAATATGAGGGTCTAGTTGTCTTCTCGCAAATCTACGAACCAATTTTTTTTTGAAGGAAATTCAGCTGTTAGTTCACATTTTCGAACAAAGAGGGTACCAATGTGAATGTAAAGCATCAATTTTTCTTTAAAAATTAGATCTGGACCACCAATTTGCGGACACCACTAGTGACGTGACGTAACGAATGTATATCGGAAAGTGGCAGAAAACTAGCTAGCAGAAATACGTTGCAGGTTGTTACATCCCAAACACAGGTTTTGCAAACGCAATCTGGAGGCAGTAGTTGCTGCAATATTTGTTGATGTAATCTTTTCTGGGTTCGTAGATTCGCGAGTAAAGATAAAGTGCCTCAAATTTACACATCAAAGGTACATTTATCGGGATACTACCCATGCATGCATATGTGGTATCACTGGAAAGGTGAGACCAGATCAGGGAAATTGTTTTTTCATATTTCGGTTGCGTTTCGCATGCACTGGAACTGTTGAAAAATCTTCAAATTTGCCAATATTGCTGACAAGAACAAATAAAATCACCGTCCGCATAAATATACAACACACAAAAAAACGAGATATTAATCAAAAGTCTCAGTTACACTGATTCCATTTAGAAAAATCATTTACAGGCTGCGTCTTTTCATTTTTGGAATTTACATAAAAAATTTGTTTTCGATTGTGTTACTCAAAATATATCAGGGCCGTAGCTACAAGATACCGACTCGTTTGTGAAATGCCTAAATTCCTAAAGAGACACTTTGTTACTCAGACTTCACATATAACAAGCACTCCCATACTAAGAGCAGCGCCTGACAACATTTATTTGGTTTCTTGTAGTCCGTCTGGTCAGTCCTAGTGCTGACACTCAAAATGCTAGTAAGCAAGCATATCAACAGTATTTTCATCGGGTCCACTACTTCTTTTGATTTAAACAATTTCAAAATGTTGATTTCAAATCTTGTACTTCAATTCTTTGAGTACTTCATTTTACTTTATAAGAATGAATTGAGCCGAAGATTTTCATTTATGTTTTGTGTGACCTATCGATGACATATGTATCACTGTTACAGTTACAGTATGTTAATGCCTGACGTTCAGTTAACTCAACAAACGGTATACTCACTTTACTTTATTATATCGGTGCTACAGACACTTATGGGCCTTGACCGGATCAAGAATCTGAGTCCGACGTAACCTAAACTGTCATTCGCTACACTTTACCACTTCCTTGCTCCCCAGATCTGATATAACACCATCGATCCATCTCATGTTGGACGCCCTATTGCTCTTCGTTCTTATGGATTGTTTCGGAAAAACATTGAGGAAGCTATGTTATCATCCATGTGTCCTTCTCAACCGTTGTAATTTCACTACTGTATCCGGTTCACCATAATCACGTTTCTTCACGGTCCAAGATTCCCATCCATGAATCAGAACTGGGCGAATGAGCGTTTGATTCACTTGGAACTTCGTTTTCATAGATATCAACTTTGAGTGTAGTATCATATGCTTGCCGCCATGATTCGCCTTTTGAATTTCGGGTGTATTATCACCATCAGCAAGCGGTATACTTTCATACGAATCCTCCCACACTCCATTATCTGACATGAGTCAGTCATTTTAGCCATAATTGATTCGCCACCATCGAAGAAATTGATCAGCAATTGACGAGTAAGTGTCAAATAAATGAGGAAACAAACCGTGAAAACAAGAGACATTGACAAGGAAATATGGAATTGACTTTGAACTGAGGAATTGTTTCGAACCCATCACAACATCAAAGCCACTTAATGTTCAGACAAAAACCGTTTTTCAGGTTAACTGCTGCTCAGTTCATTTTATCAGTTTTTGGCCATTTTGAGCCAGACAGTGGGTTTTGTGTCATTCGATACACAAGGGGTCATTCACAAATTGTGCAAAGTGTGTTCTGGAGTGTGTTACTCTTCGGTTACTGTTTTTCGACAAATGTAGTGTTTGCATATCTGAGCCGAAGGCGACATGCAGTAAATGGTTTTCTAGACACTAGATGTGCAATTTGTTATCCGAGGCCGAAGACTGAGTGTGAGAATACATATTGCGTGACTGATTTGTATACAACGTTTTTCTCAAGAACAGGAAACGATAGTTTTCTTTTCGTCATTGAATGGCGAAAAAACCACTTTACAAATGAGTCTGTACCCAGCGAGATCACAGTGTCTGCTAGCTACGGCCCTGAAATTATATTTGAAAAGAAATATTCCATTTACTCTAGTTATTACCTAATGTATGAAAAGTTTCTTTTTAATTTACATTTCTACCAAAACGATTCAAATGTTATCATCGAATCTGATCTCGCAAACTACAAAGCATAGTTAAATACAACAAAAAAAAATGTACAAATAAATTGACAAGCTGTTGTATACAATGATCACTTTTATGCATACGCAGCCGTTGCGCGGCGGTAAAAAGTTATTTACAAGCAATTTGAATGTTGCACAGCGACAATTTGTCAAATCACATGTATTTATCAGAGTAGAAAGTAAAAATTTAAAAATTGTTTTTTCGGTTTTTCTATTTATTAAATATTATTTGGATCTGGCACATTTGGTTCGACTTCAATTTTTTCGGTAAATACCTACAATTAACCACATTAATATAATACGCCAGATCAATATATATCAATTCGATTATATAACACGAAAAAATTTGTTTTTTCTTCTATCCGAAACGATTAAATCATTTTTAATAATAAAGAGAAACAGCAAGGAATCAGAGTCATAATAAAAAGTTTCATTTATAAGCTTCACGTCAACTCGAACCAAAGCCGATCAAAACGACTGAACAAATATCTAATTGAACTGCTAACAAAAAATAATTGAACTCAATTTGAAAAATTATAATTATTTGGTAGCTACAACTCGTATGAGTAGTGGGTAGTGTCATCATGGCACCTATGTTTGTTTTTTTCCCCGTCTTTCTTTTTATAACAGAAATTAAATTAATCTTTCAGTTCTCTATTCAGAAAATTTAACCAAAGAGAAATGAGTGGTCGAGTCCGAGTGGCTACAAAAAATGCATGAATCAGGCAGGTGAGAAGCTAATAATTTGAAAAGTAGTTCTGCAAGTTGTACAGCTTAAGATAATGTCGAAACAGGGAAAAAAATCGATAAAATGGAACGAATCACTCATAACGAATGGGTGTTGTGAATAGCCTGGAACTAGTTACCAAAATTTCAGTTTTTTATCGTTGTCTAAATGCGACTGAACTTGTAGGCTGTTCCTACACTTGTTTCTATAGTGATAAGAAGAGTGGCTTCCTCATAGATATTTATGTACTTCACTGCCTGGAATGCCGTTCAAGACATATTCCTGCTTTTCGAATATGCAAAAGGACTGTCTATAAATGAAATCCACTTTTTCCAGTGCTGCCAGTTTAATTAAATCATCAATATTTCGATGAGTTTGCATTTTATGAAGTCAACCATTTGGCGTCGCTTAGGAGGATGGAACATAGTTGGCCCCATCAAATGTATATTTATCGAGTTACTGATCCCCTTTAAATATGATGGTAGCACTGAAAAAAGTTGAAGTTGCTTATGGACAGTCCTAAGTGGCAAAGAACATGCTGTTAGCTATGCTAATGATAAGGCCTTAAATGTGTATACGTTATCCTCCTGCAGAGCCGTCATTCTCTATCCTCAATTATATTTCAACTGTAACGGTGGGTAGAGTACGGTTCGCTTTTTGCTTGGCTAAAAGTTGCAAGAAACGTCAAAAGAAAATGACTAAATTTTGACTTGATAGATTTGAGCCGAATAAAATACCACTGTCTCAGAACTCTATATTGCTCGTTTAAAGAACTCGTATTGAATAAAATATTTACTGACTATGCAGGAGTCCTGACAAATCAAGACCTTTCATTACACTACAACCCTTCAAGTTCTCTTCTTCTTCCTCTTCTTCTTCTTCGCTTTATTTCTGCAAACGATTATTGTGTTCAAAAATTTTCCTGGTTTTCCAGTTACTTTTATTGCCAAGGTGAACAATTTAATTCATTCATCGAGCACGTCACTGGTTTCATGTTCGAAATTTGTCTCTACGTCTTGCGTCAACCTCAGCGTTAACCCAAAGGTTGCTGTTGTCATATTTGGTCAGTCCAGCTATAATTTGGTCTTCCTCTTTTACGCAATGCGGAGATTTCTACCGAAAGGGATTTTCATGCAACATTATTTTCATCATGGTAAAATGAACTTTAGTCATTCCAGGTCTCATTGTTGACTTTGTCGATGACATTTTCTTTTATGTTCAAAGTACTTCGAATATGGTGAGGTGACTCTTGATGTGATTCAATTTTGCGATGTGGCAAATTTTCATTTCTGCTGTTAGACAGATCCTTGCCAAACTTTTCATACATAGTCAAGCATTTTGTGGGATCAGGCCAAAGAGATTTTGCCCTCGAGTTTCACTGGTACTAAGTGCACATAACTCCTGAATTTGTTCGCCATTTCAGCCATGTTTGGCGATTTTCAAGGATATTCTTCCTCCCCCTTTTTCCTGGTAGACACTGAGTTGGTCTCAACGATATAAATAAGCCAAATAGCAAAAATCGTATTCTACGCTGATAGAAATGAGATCGAATTATGGGGCTAGAGAATAAGGATGACATACAGATGGAGTTTGATGAATATTTATTGAAAATATCTAGCATGCTATACAAACATGTGAACATTTGAAGTAAATTTGAGTGGCTTGAGCGTTAGAACTCTCGACTCATAATCGAGAGGTCCCAGGTTCAATCCCATGGCAGGGCAAAATCGAAAAGTTTCTTCATTCGTTTTCAATGGTCGAATACTTGATTCAATCTATTACTTCAGTTGTTTAAACTACTTTCAAATGTTTGACACAGAATCTTTTACTTCAACAGTTGTTAACATACATTTTGCTATAAAATAAGGTCATTAGCCTCAGGTCACCGTTTTATTTTGTTCGTCGCTGACGACAACAGATGATAGTTGCTGAAATTTCCAATAAACTGAATTTTTTCGATTTTGTTTTCTTCAAATTTTTACATATTACAATCTAACATCACACAAAGTAAAATACCCAAAATATTCTTTAAATAGCAACCGTTATGATGACGACTCTAATAAGACGAAAATTGAGTAATTTTGATAAAATAATGTTCCTCATATTTACAACGCCTAATCTCTATTTCATAATTTCGGTGAAATTTTAACAACTTAGACCACTTTTTTCATTCATTCGCTCGTAATTTCGTTAAGTTGAACCATTTTCCCCCTTTCCTCCGTATTTCTACTATACCATTGATCGACCAGAGATTTCTATTACCTAACAACCGAATAAATACAAAAGGTGTGATCGTAAATAATAGAAAAAACCAACCAATTTGATAATAATATTGTCTATTTTTTGGTCTATTATTTTATAAACAAAGAAAGAAGAAGAAGCAAAAAATCATCCAATCCGATGAACATAATACACTTTTTTTATTTATACACGAGGCCAGGCATTGTTTCGTTTCGTCTGTCGTTTTGTATGAAAAAAGTGTAATTTCTTTTCTTTCTCTCTTTTTTTACGTTAAACTTATTTTAACAGTTCCATACCGAGTAGAAAATACAATTTTTTATGTTTTTTTCTTCTTCTTCTTCAAGATGAATTGAACATAATCCCCTCGTCTTTAGAAGAAGAAGAAAAAAAACACGTTCAACTCATACCCAGAGTGTACACATAATATTTGCATAGATGTTTGTATCTCAGTGTATAGATATCAATTAAAATGAATTTATAAATTAAAACTTTCGATTTCATATTCATTCCAATTTTATTACCATAAAATATCACTCTACATGTGTCTAGTCTACAATGTTGTGTGGATTAAATCCGCATAGAAATTAATAGAGATTTCATCTAGCATCTGCGTAATATACTTGCCATGCATTACATCCATATGAATTACTTTGCCAACTTGTAGAAAATAGTAATGATGATTAAGAGTTCTCTCGGATGTAAGAGAAAAAATGTTATTTTTTGATGAATAAAATGTTGTCAGTGAAACATTATAATATGTTAATGAGCTAATGAAATTGTTTATTGCGTTGCATTGCTATTATCGAAATATGTAGCAGGTATGTGACGGCTTTATAACTGATAAATCAATCGCTTACCAATGGTACAAATGATGGAAATTGTGTTTCTTGAATGAACTTTACCGATCCGAGACGAAGCCGAGAAGTGGCGTTCCATTACTTGTACCATTGTTAAGCGAGGTAAAATCTCAAAGAAAATGTTGAGACAACTGGTCTTTACTTCTCTCGAAACTCTTGTATCGTATTCGGAGAATTTATTGTTCCCCTCACTTTTTCTATATTCTTTTATTCATTTATCGTATGACGGATTACACTTACACAAAAGGTATTGAATAGACAAATGAAGCCACTCAACAGCCCTTTCGTCTTGTCGCTGTAAACTTTCGATCTCACCGTTCAAACTTCTCAACGAACATTCATTGACGATGTGTAGCATTATTTGATTTTGAGCACTGCAGTTAGACAAAGATCAATCGGTCGAGCTCCTTTTGAACAAGAAATGGACCCGTGTTCGTCGCGATTCAGCCGAATCCAAGCCTTTCGTCTCCGATCTACTCATTGTTAGAAACGCTCGCTCTAGGTAGGTTTATGAAATTTGAGCTCTTAGATCACTCAAGTCAGCATACATTGTAGGTTCTTTCATTCTTTAACAACCACTTCAGGAGATTCAATGTTGGCCAGGACGCTCAGCCATTCGGTCGGTATAGACAAGACTGTGATTAATCGAAGTGTTTTGTTCAATTGTTCAACTTGTATGATTGTTGTTTTAGCGACACCAGGGCTGAATATTCTGCGACTGAATAGATTAGCGACAGAATAGCGGCTCTCAGAACATTAGCGCCTGCTCCCCAGGATGTTCCTGGCAACTTTTTCAGTGGATTAATTCTCGGCTCTATTTTCTTTGCGTTTCGCTGCCTGTTGAAC
Organism: Phytosciara flavipes; assembly: GCA_026413405.1. Classification (NCBI taxonomy): domain Eukaryota; kingdom Metazoa; phylum Arthropoda; class Insecta; order Diptera; family Sciaridae; genus Phytosciara; species Phytosciara flavipes. Next base: position 12,286 of record JANTFA010167859.1, read on the forward strand.
AAATGAAAAACGGAGGCGGTCGGTGTCTCCATTTTACGAAGTATCGTCGCATAATGTCTGTCACGAGAAAGCGTGAATTCCATGAATTTCCTAGCTTGCGTTCCTTCCGCAAAGGTTAACATTCTTGATTATATATCATGAACATCCCCCTATGGAACAATAAGCACGAAAGGAGAGCGCCTTGCTGTAGACCATCAGGATGTTCAGGGTGTTTGTCGGATGATGCCATCACACAAGTAACGTAAACGATTCGATTGCTCAATCTATCGTACCGTACAGAGTGCTGCACGGTATGGTTAAGATGACTTCATACAATATGCCATAACTCCACTCTGTATCATGCTACGCTGATGATAAATCTCTGTTTAAGGACGATTTCAAAGATGAGGCATACATTCAAACCGACAATTTCGTTAAATAATCCCTCAACAATTAGCTTTCTACTTAGCTTATAATGAAAGTTTGTGGGTGGGCAGATATTATGTGTGATTTCATCAAATATTGACAACCCATCAAAGATCTTTGATCTTAATTTTTCACAAATGATGGTTTCGAACAATTGGTTTTTGCATAATTGATTATTCAACAAATAGTTGGGCGTCGTTTGGACTCCTAATTTTCAATTAAACACATCAACAGAGTGAGTAGATTACCTGGTTAGACTATGAATGATTACTTGTTGGGTGGTCTAATGTATGTTGTTGAACAGATTAGCAATTTGGCAATCTATGTATGATGACTCTTATGTGGAACATATTCAAAAAAGAATTCGGTTAAGTCGAGTTATAAATTAAATCTAAAAATAAAGTGAACATTATAAAAGAAGGCCGTTACCGTGGCAGTTTCTATTTCACCAATAAAACTCAAATCACCGTAATCACATGTTGTGCGGTTTCTTTATTTGTTTCTTTCTTTGAATGATTATTATAAATGTACTGAACTTAGAGTTCTTTCGTCCGTGAAGTTTCAAAGTAAATTTTTCTGTTTCTGTTTAAACAATATTTAATGTGAACGAATGTAATTAATTGAAAGTGAAACAATGTCTGTATTTGTGGTTAAAGTGATGCATTGCATATGGTTGTGGAAGAGAGGAGCTTCGGTAAACATATACATATTGCAATAGAGTGCATAATAGAGTATGATGGGAAGGTGTTAATAAAACCGCAACAAATATTTTTTTCCGCTGCTGCAAATCTTCAATACAATATTCATTTCACCAAAGCAAAACGTAATAAGTTGTCTGGTTAGACAGTTTGGTTTGGTCAGTGGTAGACGGGTCGGAGAAAGTGCCTTTTTTGTACAATCAGATTTATCTTTTCGTTTTCTTTCTAATTATTCTTTGAATTGGAGAGTATCTGATCCAATCCATATTGTCCTTTACTGTGCTCTATATGAACCTTGGATTCTATGAACCATTATGTCCAATTCACCCATATTCATGTTCTTGTTAGTGATTAGTATGCGTCAAAATTTTGTTTTATATAAAAAACAAACAAAAAAAGTGTCTTGACCTTGCCTAATTATTGTGCTATTGGTTAATTAATTGTGTACAAACACTGCAAACGTATATCGCATTAATATCATATATTCACCCGACCGTTGTATGGCTATACCAGTCATTAATTCAATGGTCATTCGAAAATTCACTGGTAGCGCAAAGTTGAATAATTTCGGACCCGTTCGAAGTTGGTGGGTCTAATGTTTTCATTCCTTCGTTTGTAACTTCTCGACCTCGAATTCCTGAGAGAGGGAAAACCTTCTGTGGTCACCCCTAGATGTCAAATCAGCAATAAAAATATGTCAGAAACCAATTTTGATGGGATTTTTTTTCCTCGATTTGTAATAAAAAAAAGCCAGGCTAAGTACGAAGACGAGCCATTTTGTGAGGTCGAGTTGAGGCAAATATTACCGGTATTAGTGCTCGTCGGTGCCAAATAGATGATACAAAGAGAAAGTTGGAATCAAAGATCAGGAAAAGTCTGTCAAAATCGGATCGCGGGATCTGAAGTTAGAGTTCATAGAGTGAGCCTTTGTCGAGCTATTCGAAAGTATAGAGTGAGCATGAGTCGAGCTACTCGGAAGTTAGAATTCATAGATTGAGCCTTAGTCGAATTACTCTGTCGTACAGTGAAGCTAGAGTTTTGGTGATTTCCACATTTAGCTATATGCCGTACACTACTCGTACGGATCCTCCTTCTGTTTTTTTTTTGTAATTTCAGTGTCTGTTTATTTAGCGACTTTGACACTTGAGTTGGTAAGGTATTTAGCTCAGAGTTGTACCTTGCATTTATTCTAATTTTTTTAATTGATTTAAGACCGACACGAAAAAGAGAGAACTTTATGAACACAGCAAAGTGCCCATGGCTATTTTTGAAATTTTGTGCGATAATTATTTTCAAATCAACAAGTAGAACTGGTCAAATTAACCTTGGATTTTCAAATTCAATAAAAAACCAAACAAAAATGAAAACTGTAACTTTTGTTACAAATAAGCTACAAAGAAAACCAAAGCCAAAAAAGAGTCTCTCTAAACAAATAGAAAACGAGAGCACAAAATCGGCCATACACCGTACGAATACCAATTATGGAAAACGAAAAACGTTTCGATATTTTTCTCATAGTAGAAAATTTTCATTTCTATTTTTTTTTTGGCTCAATAAATGAAGATTTAATTTATTTTATTGACATCACGTTGCCGTGTACATATAAAACGTATAATTAACCTAGACCGTGACAAAATAATTACGTTCGTTATATACAAAGTTTAATTACATTTGGAAAAAACACAACATCAACCTGCAGATCCATTACAAATTGTTGTGTGTACCACAGGCGGTTGTTCATTGCAAAGTGAAGATTCGACTTTCGTATATAGTACTTCTATCGAACGTTTATATACAAATCTATGGTCCGTACCTGGGTACTAGTGGAGGTGAGTTGCGCCCATCATAAGACTATGGAGCCTAAAAATCAATCTTCTTATTCATTTACTTCATTCCCTGTCAAATAATGAAAAAGAAAATTTAGGGTCGCTCCGCTCGCTCATTTATAAAGTTTCAATAGTTGTTATGATGTAGCGACCTTTCAGAGGACTCTCAGAATCTTAATGAATCAATAGAGGTTTGTATTGTCGTGTTTCTAATTCCTTAGCTTACAAATAGTTCTCTAGATCAAATCTAGATCTAGATCAGCGGTGTTGAACATATTTTAGATTTATCAGAGTTGATCAATCCATTCAATGATTCTGAAACACAGACCTAGTGTTGTATGCCAGTTTCCACTTCCAATCTGCAGGAGCACCAAGGGTTCGCCGAGAGCCTCAGCTGGCTTAGATGCCGACGTGGCCCACAGTGTCCGGTTATCACTGCAGACACCCTTCTGATACTATTTGGGTACATGTCGAGCAAATCATTAGCCTGGCTTATTTAAGAAATGGTTTCAAGAAAAAGCGCTGCTTTCTGTGCGCTGCTTCTTCATACGCTATTCAACGCTCCGACTGATAATTCCTAACTGTTCCGTTAAGGTTCTTGTGCGGAGCAAGTCGGGTATAGGCCGTCAACCACAGCTGCAGAACTCGCTTGTTAGATACTCTATCGATTTTTCCATGTCTTTTTCATGCAGAGTAGCAAGACAGTTTGTCAAAAACTGAGCATTTGCAGCTGTCAGCTGCACTTCTAAAGCAAACGCATAGGTTGTCAAATTTTGTAGAGCTGAGAGAAATTTAGCTCGCTTCGCTCGTCTTTCTTTCTGACGGTTTGTTGTGTTGACAATCAACAGTTGGAAGTAAGGTTGTTCAGATAATGAGATATGAAAGGAAAGAGAACTAGAATTTTCCGAAACAGTGGAGATTTGGACTTTAGTTGATCTTTCGAAAAATCTTGTAGCGAATCGAATATTGGTGGAGAGACATTCTGGTAGTCTTATGAAAATAATCTATCTTGACTGGTTGCGGTTGCGCATGCCCACCCTGAAGAAGCCACCTCGATACGACTCTGTCTAATCTGTGTTAATCAATGAATTTAATTTTATAGCTTTCTATCACAGATTGATAAGATCGATTTTAATCGGCTGGTGTATATGTCTTACACAGATTCTCTTGTTGCTGTTGTTGTTACAATTTCCCGAAGATGAAATGTGGAAATGTGTAATTTCTACTGATCGGCATGGGTATCGGCATACACAGTAAACAAACACCACATATTATAATTATCTACTTATATTGAATCAACCTACATTTCCAATGGAAAAAGATTCACAAAATACGAAAAACTGAGAGAACATGGTAAACACTTTATACCCGTTCATAACGAGTGTATTATAATCATTGTGTATAAGGCGATCGTATTGTTGATGTTTTTTTTTCCCTGTGTAATATTACCTTACAGGTGCTTTAACAACAGGTATGCTCACCATAATAGTGTAAGCATTTTACTCTGAAATGGTGCACATCTCGGGTCTATTTTAATTTGTTTATTTGTCTGAGAAGCGGATTTATCTTATTGAATAATTCAGAAAATTATGCAGACCCATTGAAGAGCATGTGAGTGCATTTTATGTATCTCGTGCAATAGAATCATATCGGGTACAGTATTTCACTGAAAGGAATTCAATTGCGACATGTTACAGATTCGCTTCAAATATAGTTGAAAATAGCTGAAAACAAAAAGGAGTTCGTTTACGAATTGTATAAATTGTGAAATTTGAATAGAAACCAACTTCTGCATATTTGGAAGCATATAAAATGACGAAACAAATTGTCGTTATAAACATCACAAAACAATTAATTTTATTTCTGCCATAGGAATATGTGAGCACACAGATCTCAGAGAAGTTATCAATGCGTTTTCCATACGTCACGTTCTCTATACTCCGATCCGGGGCCATAAATATTACAACGTTCGTTCGTTTGATATTTGGATTCTGTTTTATGAGTTTGATTTAGAGTTCCATGTACGGTTCAGAATGAAAAAAATTAATTTCTCATAGTGAATGAATAACAATCCCCAGTTATTGATTGACAACATTATTTATATGCGAGGTGTGTGTTGTGTTATACACAGGAATTAACATTTTACAATGTTTGGCAAGCCTATGGCATCGTCGTATGTAATCATTAAATCGGTTTATTCTATTGAATAGTAGGAACATGTCTGTTAAAGCACTCATTAAATGGACACTTTTCTCACACAAATGCAATGCCAATTAAGAGTTATATTCCGAACGGTAGCGCGGATGTTTACTTTTCGTTAGTATTCGAGGTCATGAGAAAAACTTTTGTTTCAAGATTATGTTCGAAGACATGTCCATTAACTGATGTAATGCAAGGTGGAAGGAAGACATGTGTATACTTTCAATAATCTACCGTCCTATTATCTTGTTCTGTAATGTCAACATACCTTTTCTTCTTATTCTTCTTTTTCAGTCTGTTTGTATCCACTGCCGAATGTAAGCCTTCCCAATTTTCTTCCATTTCCATCCGTTGCTACTTGTTGCCAGTCCTCGGCTAAGTTCCTTCTGGGATTCTATTCGTACACCTCTCTGATGGTTTGCCTTGTCTCTCGGTTTTGGGTAGGGCGGTCTCCAATTTATGTTCATTGTAGTCCTAGGACCTTCTTGCAATACGTCCTACACTTTAAGGATGCTGTTCTTTCCATGACATCAACGAATTTTGTTTGCTGTCGAACCCATTGATTTGTCATTCTGTCCCTGAGCATAATTCCAAGCATACTTCGTTCCATGGCCCTTTATGTCGCTCTGAATGTATTTTCAGTTTGTTAACATTACCACTCGTACGGTAGCACTGAAAGGACACATGTGTCAAATACATTACGTTCAGACTGATATTGCTTATGAAAATACGCCTGAGCTTCTCAAACTCTGCCCAAAAAAAACCAATTCTAACGTTTGACTTCTGCATTTTGGTCGTCTAGACCAAATAATTCCAGTTTATGGCCGAGATACACATAACTGTCGACTCGTACGACGACAGTGTCTCTATCCTCGTCAATGTTTGTCATTATTTTGGTTCTCCATAAGTTCGTCTTGAGACCAACTTTGCATGACTCTTCATTTGACTGTTCCAACGTGATTTGAGATTGGTCTAGATCAACTGACATAAGGACAATGCCATTAGCGAAATGGACGTTACTTGGATTTTCATCATTTCTGTTGATTTTCGTTTCACTCAAGTCTAACTTCTTGACAACACTCTCCAGAATTGATGTGATCGTTGAGATGGTGTCACCTCATAGGTTCTAGTAGGACAAGCTTATGAATCTCTAAGATGACCATAGACGGTGGCAGCCAAATTCTATCGACTTGAAAGAGAGTTTTCCATGTAGCAGCATTGCTTTGTACGACGCACATTACTCATGCTTCCAATTCATTGTAATTAAAAACATTATCAAACACGTAAAGGCATCTGCCTTCGTTACCATTACAATTAGCTGGTTATGTGCTCATATTCCAACCTTTTTTTGTTTCAAGTCGAAAGGAAGAGTTTAAACAAAAGATTTGGTGAACGATTTTGTGTGAACTATACAGCAAAAGTTGCAACAAGTTACCCAACTCGAATATGTGTATTGCGCATATGATGATCTTTAGATGGGTATGACAATGGTTCAAGCACAAAATGAATTTCGTGCAATGTTATTTGAGAGTAGGAAAAAAAAAGATATTCGACGGATTCGAAGATTTGTGTATTACACACTTCATTATTATGGATTCTCTCCCGCAACACAATTATTTCGTGTCGGAGATTTTTTGCAATTTATTAATTTTTTTAAACAAAAGATGTATCGTAATGTGTGGCGGTATAATTAATGCAACATGAGATTTAAGTGGAATGTATACAGCAATCAATTATAATATTGCGTTGGGTTCATCAATTTTTTTTTCTTCTGCTGAACTCTTGTAGGTATTGAACGTTCTTTAGGCATTTGTAAATGGTGACGCATGAGCAACAGTTTCGCTTTTTTCCTCCTAAATTGAAATTGAAATTCATCAAAGAAACAAAAGGTAGACAATTATACCGTGCAATGTCGAGACGATGATGTACTTACTGGAATCACGTAAATAACCACCAAAACATTAAAATTTCTTTAAGTTTGGTATGAAATAACATTTCTATCACGATTCAAAAATCATGATGCCTTCTTATACTAGTTCCTTCGTCAGAAAATTCTCTTGATCTTCTTAGCCCTGGTTTCCACTCAAAAAATGTACTCCGTTGAGAGCGCCGTTAAGGATTTCTATTGGTTGAAAAATGAGAGAGACAAATTTCAACCAATAGAAATCC
>JANTFA010167970.1:6159-19580 GCA_026413405.1 Phytosciara flavipes
ATAAATTTTACTTTTCCATTTTACCGCCCCGATTGCACCATTTTTCGGTTTCGATTTATTTATTTTCTTCGTTTTTTCATCCTCTTCTTTTCTGTTCAACATCAGTTAGTTCACAAAAATACATGACGAACAGAAAAATCTATAAAATACAAATGAATGTTTTCCGACTACAGACATCTCCATACCCAACACATTTTTTTAAAAGGAGAGAACTTTTATGTTCTGAATACTAAAAAAAAACTTTCTGTGTGTTGATTGCGCGTTCGCGTCTTCGTTTATTCCGTTTGGGGTTTTTCTTTCTCGTTTAACTTTTTTTTTTCGTTGCCTTGCTTCGTTCCCTTACAAAATAGTGTGTTTATGTTGACGTTTCTCCCGTTTCTTATACTTGATGAAAACGGGACGTATAACGGACTAGAGAGAGAATATGGTCTACACACACACAATAATTGCAAAAAATTGGATGCTTCCAACGAATATTAAGAAACTTTTCGGTAAGATTTTTAAAATAATAATAAAAAAGCAGATAAATCTGAGAATGAATCACGAAATCGCTTCTAGTTAGTGGTTGATGAAGATGAAGAGCGAGTAGCGCAGCAGAAAAGGAAAAAAACTTTTTAATGGGGGCGGTTAAACTTAATTGGAAAATGTATACGAAATGTGTAGATTTTGATGATGAATTATTGATGGAAGTTTATTGAATTTTAAATTCAGATACATTCTGTCTGATTCACCCGATCAGAATACACAAAATTTCTGTCGGTTTGGTTTTATTATTCATTCAATGAACGAGCGAAATCATTTTTAATAAATAAAGTTGCGAGTTTGCAAAAGCGGATAGTAAACAACAAATTGAAATGAGGTGGTGACCATGAATGCTGAGCATGGTGTTGCGTCAGAATGATTTGTTTTTTCCGTCGATTTGTTTTTTTGGATGTGTCCTACTTTTTCATGTGTTTGCATGGAATGTTCCTTCTTCCAATAGAAAAGCATCTGTAATTGTCAACGACGATAAAGATAAGGGACGAGTTCTTAAGTGACTCACTTGTCCTTTTGAATACAACTTTTTTTGAAATAGATTGTTTCAAGCACTTGAATTTTTTAACAAAAGATGTACCAGATTTAAGGATTCTTAAAATGAAACGTCATGTCATGTGTTTCTTCGTCATCCCATTCAACATATCAAATTTTACATCGCATTTTGAACAGCGTCCCCTAGGGGAAATTCAGAAATAATGCGAAAAATCTGATGTAAGGAGTCGTACACAATACACAAATGACGTCATGTTTTTTCAGCATTGTCATTGCACTGAATTCACCAATAACCCGACAAGCAATCGCTTTACGGCGGCGCAATAATTTCTAATTCTACCCCTAAATGGGGAGGTGGAAAGACATACATTTGACTCATGCAAGTGTTTTCTTGTCGATTTATTTCCGATTTTTATTTTGATGACAACACTGAAAAACATGACGTCATTTGTGTACGATTCATTAAGGACGACCATAGTCGTAGTCTGACATAGTTGCAAGCCGATAAATGCGCATCGTTGGAAGTTAGATCCTCTACATCTTCAGAGTGTGTATTCATTTCTATTATGGATGCCAATTATGGATGCCTATTATAGGTGTTTATTATGGACGTTTATTATGGATGTCTTTTTTGGATGTCCTTTATGGGTGTCTTTTAAATACCTCTCACAACCCACACAGTTGTCATTGGAACGTTGAGCACTCCTACTCGATCCCTCCTCAAATTTATTACTATTCCCATATGTCTGAAGTCAAATTTTGTTCGTAGACATTTTACATGCAAAATCTGAAGGCACCCTCTCCCAGTCGTTCTAACTTTCGTTCATTCGGATCAAAGACGCGATTATTTAACCGTAGTCCTTTCGATTACGAAGGGTCAACCGTTATTTCAATCTTTCTGGTTTGCCTTTTTTCACTTTCTAATTGGCATACGAATGCTCAATCACCCCAGAAATTTCTAAACATAATCACGTACACATAAAAATTCCAAGGATAAAATCCACTAAGATTTTTATCGTAATTTTGATACAAATATATTTGGAAATACGTTGTGTGCTTAACTCCTCAGCAGCTACACCGATGACCTTTACCAACACAGACCTTATCATAGCCGATTAACCTTAGATCTACTCGAAATAATTCGATTGCCTGTTTTCCATGCATTTTAACAAATACTGATGTGAAAACACGGTTTTTTTTCCTCTGGTGTTTTGTTTTTGTAACTCTGCTGCTCTCGGTCCATCAAGCAGGGCACACATAAGGCTTATGTAATTTAGTAACACAACATTTTAAACATTTTTGTTTTATTATTCAAAATCAATAATACGAAGTGTTAACGTATTTTTGTATATTTTTGTTTCGCTTTTTTATTTTCATGTAAATACATATTTGCATTTTTCGTTAAATATTTATACTGAAACGAGTTTTTTTTCCTCGTCATTTTATTTGTGAGTTTTTTATTTTTTGTTTTCTGTTGTATTTGGGAATTGAAAATCATCACACAGATTATGGGTTACATAATTCTCTTTTTTTTAGATGCAATATTTTTATCATCTGGTTTTTTTGTGTGTTAAGACAACTTCTTTGTTGTTGTTAATGAAATGGTAAACGAGAAATATAATATTTTAATTCCGAGAGGATGATATAATGTTTGGGTGAGATGCAAATGTATACATCGGGGGTTCTGTGAAAGGGATTTTAATTTAGATTGAGTTGGTGATGAGAAAAATTTATTGAGATTTTAAATGGACTGTAACAGCTCAGGAGGAATGAGGAATGTGGTGTCTGTATACCGTACAGAATTTTCACAATGACATCAGCTTTTTAATGTCCTTCAACATCAACGTTAAAAACGAATGTCCAAAAATACCTTGAGTAAAGTTGAAGATTTGATGTAAATTTGACATTCCTTCCATAGGAGCCTTTCAAGACTTTCAAATGGATGACTGAGGTTTTGGCAAGTTATTTTTAATCGACGTACAACATCATTCTAAACTGAAATGTGCAGGCCTCTAAAATGCGCCGATTCATTGATAAGTTGCAACTTGACACGACGCGGCGTACGTTTTATAGGAACAAATTAGGTTTGATTTCCATGTCTACTTTAGAACGACGGTGTCGTTGCTTATCTGAATACAAAGATCACACGCACGTCCAAGAAGATTATTTTTCAAACTGCTGTTTGACATTGCATATCTGGGCTTTCTTATATCGATGGTTCAGAGTGAGCTTTTAACAATTTAATTCAATCTATGGCCAGGTTGTATTCCCATGGATCGTGTCATGGTTCTGGGTCTCATATTCAACCCAAATTGGAATGCTGTTGTCACATTTGATTAGCTCAACTATACTTCGATCTTCCTCTTTTACACACTGCGGGTGTTGTAATATCTGTTTCTACACAGCGGTCAAATAAAAGACGGCCGACTCAGATGAAGTCACAAGCAAGAAGGACGTTTGTTGGCAAGTAGGACGTTTATTGACAAGTGTCTTTACGACTAAAGTACATCAATATGACTAGATCGACATGTCCATATGAACAACATTGAAATATGAATTGCTTAATTCAACAGCGAGAGTTTCTATTGACAGGGATTTTCTTGCAACATTGTTCTCGTCGTGAGAATGGACTTTATCAAACCAGTCATTTCGCTCGTTGTTGACTCTGTCAACGACGGTTTATTTTATGTTCGAAGTACATCGAATGTGTTGACTCTTGATGTGTTTATGACGCCAGAGGACACGCGGCACATTTTCATACCTGCTTTAGTTAGACCTCTGTCAAGCTTTTCATACAATATGTGAACGCAGGTCGTACTACCGTTGTGCAGATTTTGCCTTTGAGTTTTGGTGACATACGCTTGACGCTGAATATTCCTAAATTTTGTCGTCATGTCAGCTAGCCCACGCTGATCTTATGATTTTCATCTGCGTCGCAATTTCCCGTTTTGTTTGACGGTGTTTTATGGATCGAAAATGTGGCCAAATACGCTGCAGACCACTTCACACATAATATGTTTGGAGGTGCTACAAACGGCCGATACATTGTTGCCATTTGGTGTCGCACAACTTTCACTATTTTTTCAAAGGCATCCCGCAGAAGAATTTTCTGAATGATAATGTGCGTCAAATGTTCCAAAACTCCAAACTATTCATTGCATACATATTCTCTCGCCAGGCCGAGATGATGCCTTAAACACGTTGATTAATAGAGTGTATTAGATGCGGTCATCCTAATTCTAAACAATTTGAACACTCCGAAATTGACGCATCAATGTCAATACCAAAATAATTGAAGCTGCTGAAGGCATTCCGTCTGAATCCGCAAATAATTTATCGAATTCCAAGAAATTCTCTTTGAGCTCCTATTAAAAACGTCTCAGTCAAAATTTCGTAGAAAATTTCCCATTTTCCTTGGCATGTTTCAGTTTCACTCATCGCTCCACACACACACACACAGCGTTTGATGCCATATTACCTTCAATGCGGTGTTATATTTGAACATTGTGATACACACAATGGTTGTTAAGTAAAGGTATAACATGAAAGATGGAAGTCGTTTTTTACCGTTTCTAGATTTATGGGGATTAAATACGGAAAAGGCAAAATACTCACACACACACACGGCAAATAATGCTTCGCTGAATGTTCCGTTTACTTTTCATAACATCATAAAAGATCGCATTTTCATTAAAACAAAACCAGAAGAATAGACAAAAACTAATTTTAACAGACGCTTTTCGGGGAGTCTAACGAAGAGAAGCCATAGCATTCCGTTACAAAATGTTATAATGTGTGATATAGAGAATATGATAGGATATGGTGCTCCTTTTTCCCGAAGACGAACTGATGCTGAGCTTAGTCGTTGTATAATAGGTTTTTCATCCCGCAATGTTTGTTCGCACTGAACACACATTTATCTGTATCATTCTATGCTCTCTCATATTATACGTGTTAGCACACACTCACTACACACACACACACTACACACACACACATCTATCCAAAGATTATTATACTTTTATGCTTTTCTATAGAAGAACTTGAGCATTTACAACGAATGTTAGGCATATCTCCTGCCGGTAATTACTTTGAATAATTACTGTAATTTTGTCTTAAATAAATGCTTTTGAAGGCGCTTAATTTTGCATTAACCATCTTAAGCACGTTGTGAATGTGTCATTCACGATGACTGTTTTAGTGGATATATGGCACTTTGGAAATGTGTGGATTTTGAATGTTTTGTAGGAGTTTGTAGGTGGTATTTATACATCTACACACAAGCTACAAGGATAGGTACACACTAAATTCGACTGCATGCAAATTCAGGTATTGGGATAAATGTTTTAAATAAACTGGGAGAATGTGTGTGTTCCTTCCTTACTATAGGAAGGTGCTTTCCGTATTAATATCTCTCCATTTACCTATTCCATTCGACATAGATTTCCATTTAATATGAAACACGCAATATGCAAATAATTTCCTAAATATCTTTCGATGTACATAATGGGCTCGAGTATATCACGAAACCTAAACTTCTATATTTGACGGGTAACTATTTTGGAATGGAATGTTTCGTTTGTTATTTATTCGTAACATCACAAATGGAAAGTACTTCATTCTGCTCATTATAATGTGTACACAGAACACACAACAGTCGTCTCAAATACTGAGCAAATTTATCTAGCATTACGAAAATTATGCTTGCTTATGCTGAGACAATCGGTTGCGATTGTGAATTAACAGTCTCTGGATATATTCAAACGGAAAAAGAAAATTTTCACACATAAAGACCAAAACCAATTTCCCCGAGTCTATTAGTTCACAGACATGTATTTACACGGCTCTATAACCACGCTCAGACGCACGCACTATGATAATTGAATAATTGACCTTTTACCTCCGAAGCTACCGAAAGGGGTCCCATGTAAGAATGACAAAATGTATCTCTGACCCAAAAGGGCGAACAGACAAATTCGAATAGCACGCGTCACATCTACGATCCGAATATTAACATAAGGGATCGGCTTGTGTTGCAATAAATGCATGGCACATACACAGACAGACGATATGGGAAGGGTCCCAAATGAAGATTTTGTGTTATAAAATAGGTTTCATCCACGTGTCACCTTTCACCGAGCCGTTTTATTTCTTTGTTATGGATACGTGCCCATTGTAACTATTGTATGTTGGATTCACTTCGGTGCATATTGGTATCTAGGACACGTTAAGTCGTTAATTGCGGTCACATTTTGTTATTTTGAATGGGATTGAAGGTAAGAAGAGGGTACGGGTTGATAGGCAGGTGTATGTGATTGTCACTTGGGTAGTTCAATTCACATAAGAAATTGAGTTCAAATAGCACCGCTGATCTGGCTGGTGCAAACTGGTGAGCAAATTGAAATGTCTTGAGGACAGCGACTCTCACGTTGGTGTACTCAAAGGCGGAGTATGCATTGTAAACATTTTGAATTCTTGAAGAAAGGAGGAGTTGGACCGATGAATCAAGGAAAATTAACAATCAAAATTGTCAGTATGGTATCATGCGAACGGTTACGGGTTCAGTTAGCTCCCCTTCCGTGCCATGGCTCCATGTAGTGTCGAATATACAACCTTCTGACATAAGGGTAAAACTGGCTGCACACAATATGTGGAAGAAATATCGAGACGAATATTGACTCTACGAGCTTCCAATCAAAGTTGAACTAATTGATCAGATCATCCTCCGTCGAGAATTGTATTTCGGTCACAATTCTGGATAAACAACGAAATTCAATGCTCAAGTTTTAACTAAAAAATTTGGAATGACATCCCGTCGTTCACAAATAAACACCTCATCCTCAGTTTACATGAGAAGCTGGAGGACCTCAATTTGCAAAGAAGGGAACTGAATCGGTTTCGATCAGGTCGCACCTGTTCAGCTGATCAGATCAAATGTACAGAGAGAATTTCTATGTGGACAGGACGTCGTTCAGACAATGGATCATAATATTCTAAATTAGTGTGCTATCCGTAAATTCAATGGCGGGTTACAAGCTCTAAACAAAGCGACGATCGAATCGATAGATTGGTTGATGGAATTGGACATAGAAATTTTAGCACAGTGTTTTTAGAGTCTTGATTGCAGTTAATTAAACGAGAAGTTTTACGTTGATAGGATCGACAGTTATGCTGCGTTCTCCATTGTTAAGCCTGTGGTAAATATCCGATTGCAATGTAGATATCAGCAACAGAAGATTGCCTCGTATGTCTTCGGCATAGTACAAGGATCAATTTGTGAAGATGTGTCACATTGTGAACACAAATCATAGTTGAATCGGTGTTTATTCACCACCTGACCACATGTAAAACAATTACGAAACTCCGCTTTAAACGGACTAATAGATATAGAACCAACAGTGATATTCCAATTGTGCCACTTTCCTCTACTGCAAACAATTACTGACTTTGTCCATGGCCGTTAATAAATATACACCGACAATTCCCTCGACCAAAAAAAAAATTATTAATTTTAACGATCACCTGAAATTTGAGACCCAATTTGTATAATGGTTGTGCCCATTGTGTACGTACACATTTTCTTACATTCACACAAACAATATCCAAAAACGAAAACCATAATGCGCTCGGAGTTTATGTACACAATTTTGTATCATGATTAATTTCAAAGCGGCATAAATTTAATTGTGGTACAACACGACCGGATATAATCCTCAAGATGCTTTCCATGGCATTACATAAATATTTTATTGTAGCCTATGCTACCGAACCATACATTGTGCCATCTAAATTATATGAATAACCGATCCTACCTACACACACAATGCCCATGCATATTTTCAACCGAATAACCCTTTTAAGCGCGCAATTATAAATGAATAAATTTATTCAAGTTGCGACCCTTGTCCAAAATATTTTTTTTTTCTCGAACTTTTTTTTTGTCTTCTTATAAACGCTCTTCCTATGTCCTGTTATGCATACGATTATTTCCAGTGTGTTTGCTGAACATGAAAGTCTCGATCCTGGGCGAATCGTACGTTACAACAATGAGTCTCTAATACCTTTTAGCATCTCTTATGTGAGAAATGTAAATTTTAATATTTTTCCTCACACACATGGTCATTTTTGTCCCCCTCTCCTGTTGAACAGCATTATATTTTATCAGTCCTGTGAACCAAAAAACATTGTTAAGAGTAAAAGGGTACGATATCTTATGTTGTATGTGTCTACCTACCTACCTACGTGTCTTAGATATACGGAGTATTATGCTGTTATTCAGACGTAACATTCCATAATATCTCTGAACGGACACCGGGATCTCTCCCTCATTTCTTTTCACTCTTTGATAATAGTCTGTAGATGGAACCGTATGAAACCTCTTATTTTTTGTCTACGCATACATACAACACAACAGAACAGCATCACTATAAAATCGTATAGTTAATGTCAGTACTCTCCGGTATAAAATATTCACCTTTTGGGTCAATTTTCCGAAGAACACCTGGGGTACGACACACAACAAAAAAGACTCTGAACAAAGTCTTTTTTGCATATTTTAATATTTATTAGAGTTTAAGTAAACGAAAGGAGATATGGAATCATAAACGTCTGATACACATTGTTCTTATATCGATTCATGAGATTCATCAAACGATTACGCAGAAAATTCTTTTTACGATCCGCAGAGATGAATGGAATTTGTGTTTTAGGCTCTGCTTTCACCCCATGTTTTACATCAATATTGGAAATTATATTGAACCTCTACATTGATGTGGTTGCGATACCCCACGCATATAAAGAAGCAATCAGAAATCAATAAATATTAACCGCATTATCCTCAACCTCATTGCTCATAAACGATATGTTTAATCAGCAGTATTCTGAAGCAAGACATGTGCTGACATTTCAATTAACAGACGTTTTTTTGCTGTATAAAATATAACATGGCCCAGTACTAATTGCCCATTGCTAAAGTCATCAATATACTAGGACCGTACTTTATGTCGTGAGTCTCGGGTACTTCTTGTGTTCTACATTGCTACGTCACTATGTTAGCAGAAACCTTTGGACATTTCTTTTTCGGTGTGCTACCAGATGAGAACAGTATAAAATGTAATTTCGTTTAGTCACAGCACAGCAGCCCTTCTTCAGGAAAACACAAAATGGGTGTTTCCAGCTCAGCTTTAGATACCAAGAGCCGAAGACCTACCACGATCATTGTCCCGATATTGGCAATACGACTTGGAATGCCCATACGAAAAGACCTCTTGGAGGATGGTTCCAGTCACAAAAAGACATTTTAAAGTTCTGATTGTGATAGTACCTCATGAAAAGGTCTGATTTTGTCTGCTAGCACAGTGATACTCACTATAAGTCCCCAAGGCTCACAACTTAAAGCGCGGCTCTTGCAATAGATGACTGACCGTTTGTCTTAATTCATTTCTCTAAATCCGTTGTCCTAATTATTATCTAACCCGTCTGCCGTTGGTGGATTTAATGTCACACTTGCGAATAATTTCCACAGCACGCACTCTATAAATCAAACCGAAGTGCATCATGAGATAAGATTAGATAGCGATAAAACCAAGCCCAAGTTAATTATTATGACAATTGCATACCAAGAGCGATATTTTTTTAGTGTAAAATTTTATATCTGTCTTGACAAATATGGGTTTTGTGATAAGCTTAAGTAGATAAAGAATTGGTCCGACCCAATAAATTTATTTGTCACTCAAGATTGATTTAACGTTTCTTTAAAAATTGAAATTAATCACGTGTTTCGTGTTTATAATTCTCCCTGTCCACTGATGAAAATTCAGTCCCTAATTAAATAAGAGTCTTTCAACAGACGCCATACGTATCACCTAATTATCATTAAATCTATTACTTCCATTGATGTCAAAATCACCTGACGCCTGATAGACAATCTTTTACTTCAATTGTTAAAGTGAAAGTTTTGCTGTATAAAAGTGCAGTCAACTTGGAACTTTGTTGGTTTTTGTTATGGCTCTCGATAACATATGACTGCTTGTGGGAAGTAAGCTAAGTTTTGGCTATCTTTCGGAGATTTAAGACTGAGATTTCATGCAAACTACGACCAAATGGGTCAATTTTCACGGACTTTTGAAAACAGCCCTCGAGCGAGTCACGGTAAATCTATTACTTACCTCGTTCAAACAAATTCTGATACTTCAGCTATTTCAACATTAATTTCGCTAAACAAAAAAAATCAAGAGATCAAATGAACGTAATGTAAGCACGACTGCACGACCTCTGCGTATGTTAAGAATCCAGTATAAGAAACAAGCGAACGGAAGGTATAGGTCTTATGAAGATTACAGCTCGTAACTAACACAAGGCTCGCCACACTGGCATTTCCCTCTTATTATTAACAGATATTCGGCCAAAGATTTTTTGTCCAACAATTTTCCCGACTGATTGAACTTATCCAAAATACACCTCTACCATTTTGATACGATAAACTCCCATCAATTGTTATTCTATTGTAATACGGCGGATCACCTTCCATAATGTCTAAAGATATCATCTGTGTTCTTTCGTAATAATTTCTTTCATGCGAATTGAAATCCCAAATCCAAATGCCAATTCACATCGTAACTCGTGGTGACAATCCTCTTTAGACATTATTTTTAGCAAAAGAATTTTTTTTGTATTTCTGCCTAATACACACACTCCGCTTTCTCTGTAACATCTTATTCTCTGTGTATTCATTCGCTTTACTTTGCGAATTGCTGGCACATATATTTCTGTGCTATGACATGTTTACACACATAAAATACCACTTGAATAGTTACCGTGTACACATGTGAAGGTTATGCCACAGGAATCCACGGGATCAAGAATTTTAATTCCGTGCGTTTTTCACCATCTGTGCTATAATAGCGAATCGTATACGTTTGTGCGGTTGAATTTATTCAGCATATTGTAGGCACCGAATGTGTATATGGTGCATCGGTACATATTGTTCCGACACACAACCGATTGTATGGGTGCATGTGTATCGCTGAACGAAAAATATAATACCCGAGGTATAGAGATCACACATAAAATGTAATGACTGTAGCCATAAATTATGGTGTGTTTTTCGCTAAAAATAAAATTTATTTATTTTTAATGATACATGCGAATTTACAATTTTGGCGTTAATATTGTGTATGAGTGTTGCGTATTTCAACCGGAGAGGAAGAGTTTAATGTTTCATAATTACATGGTTATGACATTTTTGTTTTTGTTTATTTCGTTACAAGTATTATGCTCGATTAAATTAAATTTGGCGTTTTAGAAAAGCCATCGAGATGAATAGCCTGTGTGGGTGGATTGGATGTAGATAGAGTGTATGGAATGTTGATGGTAGCTTCGGCTAATAATATTATGTTTCAACAGTGTCGCTGTTAATAAACGGACGAAATGTAAATCAATCCAATGAACGGAATAATTTTTGAGAAATCATTTCAAATGTCGAAAATGAATTTGTTTACTCATCCAATGACGTCCCACTCATTCGTTTAACTTTTATCCCTCCCTTAACAACCATAATTTAATCCAAGCTGAAATAGATAAAGAATTGGTCCGACCTGATAAATTTACTTGTCATCCAAGATTGATTTAAGTTTTCTTCAAAAAGCTTGAATTTAATTTCATGTCTCTCAGTTACGAAGTCTAGTTCAATGATACATTTCTTCTCGAGCGGAACTAAATAATCAAATGAGGATAGGATCAGCCTTTCAGAAACGAAACGGCAGACGTGTTACTCTATTATCATTAAATAAAATCTCTTACTTCATTTGTTGAACCAAGAGTTTTGCTGTATAAAAGTGCACTCCACTTGAAACTTTGGTTATTTTTGTCATGGCTCTCGATAACAGATGACTGCTTCTGGAAGGTTAGTATAGCTCTGATTACAGTTTCTAGCTCATTGCTCACGTGGAAAATTAATTTGTTCAGCTGACATTTATTCATTAACGTTCCACTTATTTCTTGAACTTTTACTCCTCCATCACCTACTTAACAGCCATATTTAACCCAAGCGGGTTTTTGGTTGACTCCGCAAGAGTATTACGACATTTCCGGTGATCCTCGGTAGCAACTTTCGAATTAAGAATCTCCAGCTCTCTCCTTATTCAGCTCATTCAATCTATCTTTCCTTTGGACGCCCTCAGGGTCTTGTACCATCGAAGTGAATAAAGAAAAGTTTCTTTGTCATCGTTCATACGGATCACATGCCCGCTCGACTAAGATTAGGATTAGGATAAAGTGTATGAGATCTAGGGCCTCGGCACCTTGTCCCTAATGAGCCTGCTGTGCACCAAACGGCAATTAGTATTTGTTGGTATTATTCCTATACCCAAGGACATTTTTAGGGTGTATGTTTTGAATGGAATTGTCTGGCGAGTCTCTTAGCCTATTATACCAGCTGATGGTTCAGAAAGCAGTGACCCGTTAAGAACGTCAGTTATTCTCTTCATAATTTTGCTGTTGGGCGACAGAAGGTACTCGAAGTTCTTCGGGTTATTGGTGATACAGTTTTTCGCTCGTTTTGCTAACTATTATCTCTCCATTCATCTTTATGAGCCGTCGCTACCCATACATTTATAAGGAGTAGAGAGTTGAAAGCGAAACTTTGATACCTTTCTCTGGACCGTTCAGGATGGTATATGAGACTATTTTTGCGAGTTCGTCTGCTATCTCGTTGCCTTCAATACCGCTGTGACCAGGAATCCAAATGAGTGTGACTTGATTCTTCCAGGTCTAATTCATCCATGCATTCTAGAACCAGGGATGACTTAAATCTATTACTAGGCTCCGGGCTTCAACCGCTGCTCGTCTATCAATGAAAATGTTTAACGGCAGATTGAAGTGATCATTACACATGGCTTCACTTAAGTCGCCCATCTAAGTGGCGCTGCTCTGATAACGCCATCAACGTTTTCAGCTCCAAAAATGTTCATGAGCTCGCTGTTTGTCTATTACTCCCTACAACGCCTTACTTAACTGGTTCACAGATTGAACGTTGTTTTTCATTTTCAAAACACCTGACGCTGCTTTCCTAATTCACTGATTAAATTCAGATTAATTTCACAGGCGAAGGTGTTAAGCACCTTGCTTCTGAAGAGATGTTTCAATGCATAAAAGCACCTTTACTTCTGTGACCCGAAATTCCCATTCCCAAATTGATCTTAATCCCAATTTTATCTATATGTGATACATTATCAAGCATCCCTGTGCCGCCTTTAATATTCATGTACGCATTCAATGCACGATTTGAATAGTACTAAACAGAAAACAAAAGTGTGTGTGTTCATTGTTTATGCAATCAATTTAACACATCCGTATAACATCGATCCAATCAATTAAATTTCATGGCAACCTAA